>JAOWBC010001052.1:1170619-1184762 GCA_028566105.1 Hypoplectrus providencianus | reverse complement strand
ACACACACACACACACACACACATGCACACAGACTACAAAATAAATCTTGTGAGTGACATTTTTAAACACGTATCTCTTACGACATTCAACATTATGAGAAAGATTTGTCCCAAGAGGAGGTAATTTCTCACGTCAGCAAGAAAATACCACAACCAGTTGTCACACACACACACACAGACATACTTTGCACGCACACACACACGAACATATTGTACACACACATTTTTCTTTTTCAATGTTCATTAAGGTTAGGATGGGTGTCTTAGATTCCCCTGGGATGGCGTGTCATTTGCTAGTTTCATGTCTTGTGGATTTTCAAAATAAGTTTCTGTGTTTACAGGAGGTGGTTAACTTTTGGCAATAAAACCCCTTGACTAAGGTTATGGTAAAAAAAAAAAAAAAAAAGAAAAAGAAAGAAAAAAACTAACAAACATGATACACTATGTTGGGGATATTAATTTGTGTAGTTGTAAGTGTAGTTTTAAGTATATATGCTTTTACTTTCTAAGGCATATGGCCCCACTGCTTTACTGCGTTTCAGGTTTAAAAATGGACAGTACACAGGTAGTGAGACTCAGAGCACAGATGGAAACACTGGGCAATCAGAGCAGAGGGACCCTTACTGGGCCTTCATCTCAGGCCAAGGGTGGATACAGGCTCCGCAGCCACGGGCACTAAGAAAACAATATGTTGTTTTTTGTAACATTAAAGAATTGAAACATACTCTAGGCACTTAAAAATACATTAATAATCTAAAAATAGGATAATAGGTCCCATTTAAATTATGCAAAACTAAAGAAATAGGTTCAAGGTTCTCAAGGTTCTTTATTATTGTCATTGTTAGACATACAGTGTACACCAGCACAACGAAATTATGTTCCAGCTCTCTTCTCAGTGCAAGGTCATAATAAATAATGGAGTAAATAAAACAGAGAGCAGGGGAATAAAGAGCAAGTAAAAAAAATAAAATAGATAATAAATTATAGCCTACACACTGTCTCGCATTGGGGCTAAAATTTAAGACTCATGTTTAACCAACGTAACATACAGTTTGTTAAAAAGTAAGTAGCAGTCAGGTTAGAGGTACCAGCGTCTGTAACACTACATTGTATGCATGGGAAATTAATGCAATGTGATGCGTTATATCTTAAATGTTGTCGCTGTCTCTAAAGATGTTCATTTATGTTTGATCCAAGTTTGAACATAGCATAATTCTGACAATGAAAACAAATCTAAAAAGTAGAGTCTAACTTAAGTATGATACAAAATGATTTAGTCTCATGTTATGTTATCTAACTTATGGGGTCATACATTATACATCAAAAATTAGTTTCCAAACTTCTAAAGACATGAACCTTCAGTGGTGGATATCTACTTTTTTTTTTCTTTTCTCTAAGGCAAGTTTAAAGGCAAACATAAAGAAAGAGGTTTTCAGCAGAAAGTCACTGTGAAGGCCTAAAATTTCACACAGTGTTAAATAAATGCATCTTCTTTACTTATTTTCAATCAGCTATTTGAAGTTCAACTGTGTACTTTTCATCAAAGGATCCTTGTTCTCTCCTACCTGATGGCATTGAGTTCTAAACTACCCTTAAGTCACAATTGGCAAGTCTTTATTTTGAAGGGTTCGTCCCACCCATCTGTCCTTTTAAATGTTTGTGCAGTTGAGGTTTGGGTGCTATAAGCATACATACACATTTGAAAAACAAGTGATATGGGTATTAGGGTTTGGTGGAATAAAGATAAGGCTGAGTTTGATGAAACAACCAGAGTTGGGGAATGAGTGAAAAAAGGGGAAGATTTGAGCTGTGGGTTCAGAGGCATGTGGGATGGTAGGGTGCTTTGAGGTTCAAGCACTATGCATCCACAGACGCTCATTACAGGATCCAAAAGACCAGACTCATGGATTCCACTACAAACTTTCTTTGAATACAGACAGTAGATCAGCATTTCCCCCAAACGGTTTTCCTGGCAGAGTGGAAAGTCTCTGAAGCAGCAAACAAAACTCTCCACCGAAACCAATACTAATGAAATTCTGTGATACTGCATCTCTGCCACATAACTCTAAACTGTCCACTGAAACCAGTACAAATGAAATTGTATGAATCAACATTTAAACTGTATGGCACTAGCTCTGCCCACTAAATCCAATACTAATGAAATTCTCTGAAACAGCATTCTGACCAATAACACTATTTATTGCAGGATGACAGTTTTTGTGGACAGCTTGGCTCCTCTACACTGCAGTGGGCTGTCAGCTAAAGTGGTATTTCTTTAAACTCAGTGATTCACATAAACAGAAACAATATCATTTGATGTTATCTCACCATGCAACTTGTGCCCGCTAATTAAACAGTATCAAGTGACAAGTAAGGAAAAGATTGTGCACTTGAAAATTGGCAAACATTGGAAATTGTTTCATTTAAAGTGACAGTGCATGTCAGCTTTTGTTTACCAGTAAAATGCAGATGTGCCTTAAATCTGCATTATTTTGAAAGGCCAGCAGGGGGCGACTCTACTGGTAGAGGAGTCTGAAAATAAGAATAACCAAACTATAAAGTTGCCAAAAACGTGAATGGTGTACATTTATTACTATTAACCATGTACATTTAGAAGTACTCATTACAAACTGCTAAACGCACATGGCTGTGTCAGTGTTATACAGCATTTGACTTGCCGTTGACTGAAAACGATGTTCATCTACAATGTGAGTTTCTATCAGTCCAGCAAAAAGACACATCAAGCGCAAAAGATCCAAGCAGCATCAAAATCTGGCAATCTGATTGTATTGGTCTGACCCATTTCCCAGACTGAAGAGAGCTGGCTCCCACAGCCAGCCTGCTGAGCTCTGGGGCAGTTGGCTGCTGGTTAGACGGCTCTGTCTGGTAATGTGTTGGCTGGGCCACTGTTAACTTGGGCTGGGATCTGTCTCCATGGCCATCTGGACTGCTGGTCCATCTAGTTCCCCTACTTTGATCTCTTCATCTCCATCTGTCTCATTGACTTGACCCAATGACTGACTCTGTATGCATCCATCTAACTGACTTTAGATCTTTGTGGCTGACTGAAAGGGAGGCTGACTGAATCTATGGGTCTCTATCTGTCAGTCTGACCGAGTGATTTGTCCATTTGATTGACTAATGAAGTGGTTTATCTCTGGGAGTGTTTTCTCACCATGCTAATGCGAGGGTATCATCTCCACACACACTACACACACCATTGAACTTCATCAGTGTTTACATCTTATCTCACATGTTTCTACATACTGTATGCTGCTGGCTTTGAGGAAAACAAATGTTTTTAGGTTTTGCCGAGTATAATTTGTGGTGTGCCATGTGCCCGCAGCGCAGATATTCACTATCACCAGCCGCAGCATCCAACAAAAAAATGGTGATTAGTGTGACTAGCGTGTTTGGGATTGGTTGGATCTGTTAAATTAAGTCAAAACACAGATGGTTTACAATCAAAGATCAGGACTTCACTCTCATAGATACTTTCCTCCATTTACTTACTTTTTAAAAGTCTATTGAGGGCGTTTTTTGCCCTTAACCTGGAGACAGTGTTTGGTAGCCCATATTCTACAAAACTGCAGCCTTTTTTCTTTTCCTTTACAACAGTATTTTAAATATAATGACTTGTTCAGCGTTTTTAGAAACACTCCGCTCTGTACCAGTGAAGCACTCATATTAAACACTCATTGTGCCATTTAGTTTGGAGTACTTAGGATGAGGTTCATATTTTGATTAAAAAAAAAAAAAAAAAACTTTAAGAATAAAATTATTTTATTCTTAAAGTTTTAAAGATTTAGGGATTTCACCTCCTACAGTCATACCTTTACTGGAGAGAATCTGGACAGAAGGGCCAAGGCAAAAACAACAACAACAACACATTGGATCCAGTTTAATTGAGTGTAGGTGCATGCATTTGTACTTTGTCAGGACACATCTGGAACAACACACGAATACTACCCAAACCTTTGCAAAGTTAATGTATGGACCTTCATCTTCTGCTCATCCATAAATAATTCTACAATTGAATTGCTGATAATGTACCAAATGTGTCATATTATCTATGTTTATATATGTATGTCTCTGCTTGCATGTACACAAAAACTTCCACCATCCCAGCATTCACCCAACACCAGTAGCTCCTAATGGATACATCTACCAGAATAGCATGTACAGCCAGAGCACAGCCTGCTATGAGAAAGTCCACTTAGGCTGCACCTACTGACCCTGCTGATTGCTCAGCCCTGTCAGATAAAGTGAGTTAAAATATTTTTTTTTCTCTTTTCCTGAATAGGAAGGATGGGAGAAGTTGCCACAACCACATCTTTTATAGGAAACTAACGAACAGGGAAAATAGGAGGAAGGCAGACTGATGCAATGTGAGAAATATCATAGCCTTTACTGCTCGTTCTGCAAAGTCTTACCCCGGAAAAATAAGAGGAAAAATGAATTTAAAAAACAGGGCTGTACCACTAGAAAGTGGACTCATCTAATGAAGCACATGAGGACAATCCATGTTTCATCATGGAAGGAAATTTATTTACTGACCATATTTACATATTATGGTCAATATTTGCAATAGGACAAGACCGTTGAAACATGAATGGTTATTCTTTTTATGCAAGACGACTCAATGCTGGTTCTTTTTACAGCTGCTTTTCTTTTTTTGTTGTTGATTTTGTTCAGGTTATTTGATATTGGGCATCATGAAGCGAATTCACAAAGGTGTGCATCAAAAAATCTTGAGGTCAGGTTTGCAAGGGGTCTCAAAAACCTTTTCCTTGAACTACCAGAGAAAGTGCTTGGGGTGCAGATTTTATCCTATTTTTCTCAGAAGCATTGCAGGCTTTCTCAGCTCTGCTAAAAAAAAAATAAAAATGGAAGAGTTCAATTAGGTGACTGTACTCCTTCATGCATGAGACAGTCCCAGAGTGGAGCTACAGGCAACGCAGCAATGTGTTTTGGACTTTTATCAATGCGTGTTTCTAACAGGATACCCTCATTGTGTGTCCATATAACTCACTTTTGCTGAACTTGTCATTTCTATTTTTTTGGGGTTTTTTTTTAAACAATGTAGGGGTTTACCAGTGAGCTAGAGGGCCTGGAATAGAATAATCATAATAATAAAGAAGATCTCTCTTTTCACATTGGTGCCATTAATTCTCGGTGGCCTTAATTAACTGTGACAAAACTGTAATTTATATATGTGCTAGATCCCTGGAGGGGAGGAAGAAGAGGAGGAGTGGGAGAGTGATGGTGGAGAAGAGAAATGAGGGGTGACAGGAGTGGAGAGGGGTGAAGTGTTTGTTGAGTGTGTTGGTGGTAAACAGAACGTCAAAAGCACATTGGACCAAGGACTTTCTCGTTTGGAAAATTCTATAATGAAATAACAAACCCTCACTCCGAGAGTGATAAATTTGGCCTGCACCCTGTGATTAATCACTGGCTTTAGAAAACCAAATACGCTAAATTAAATTATAGTGCAGAGAAGTTCACTTCCTTCCCTCCATGCTGTATTGGCTGGTCATAATAAACCATTTAGCGTAACAAGGTAACAAAATATGACGCAACAAGGAAAATCCATTTAAATTGATGAACAAATTAGTAAATGTTAGAGGGAAGTGGGTGTTTGTACTTTGTTTCATGTAGCAACATGGTTGTTTGGTTAATTAGCTGTTCCGCTATAATTAACATGGATGATAAACAGTAATCCTTGTATATAACAAATTAAAAGGCGATTTAAAATCTGGCCGGAGAACATGCCACTCAGATTAATGAATGCACAGACATGTCACTGATCATCAGCATCATCCTTTTATGTGTGGTGATAATGTGGACATTTTGAGTGGCGTAGCTAATGTGCTGTTGATCCAATCTATAAAACAAAAACAACATGGGCATGCAAAAATGATCAATTCAGAAGGTCAAACCATTTTATATTTACACCATTAATACTTTGTTTAGCCCTTCATCATCTGAGATAATTAAGACCACTGTGACCTTATGGCATCACTTCCTGTTTGACAATCTGCCATCATCCCCCAGGCTTTCTGTATGACAGATGAGTATGAGAAATACCTTTAGCCCTTAATCTCTGCCTTTTTATCACAGCAGCAGAAATCCTATGAGAGCCATTGATTGGATGGTACACAATTCATCTTGGTGGTAATTGGAACAAACACTGTTTAATGCCAGTGAGGACCATTGGTTGGCAGAGCGGAGAGCTCATCTCTCCAGAACGCCACAGAAGTGCAATAAGATTCATACAATTGGTTTCTGAATTTGTTAAAAGGGCACGATGATAGTGTACCGGGAAAATTGACTCCATTTGGTCTTAAATACAAGTCCCAGAATAAAAAAATTGCTAAAAGCGACCAAGTCCTTCAAGTCACCCTCCACGAAAAAATATGTTTTCATTGTTTAAGTCCTCTCAAATGTCTGACCTTGACAATACTGGCTTGTATCTGTGCAAAGTTCTTCTGCTAAAGGGGAAGTGTGATCGTTACAATCTGAAATTCAAACATGCACCAGGCAAGTTAGACAGGAATGTCACACCTTGGAAAAACTAATCAAAAGCGTAAAAGAAACCTATTTTCACATGAGTCATTTGATCTTACAAAGACACGTATACAGAATGCTGCATGATTTCAAATTGGATGGTCATCACTGATACGTAATGGAACATCCAAGCATGCATTTTCAATGTTCATGGACATAATGGATAATGGATGTAGGCTGAATTCATTTGGATTACTTTGAAAGCCTTTCATCTTATGATCATGTTTTACCACAGCAGCAATTGTTTAATAGTTTGGACCACATAACAACAGATCTTAGAATACAGGGGGCTGCAAAAGTATTATAATAGTGGTGCTAGTGGGAATGCTAGGGTGTGAACAGTTTGAATATGTTGAGGGATTAAGATGTTTAATTTTGATGTTTGTACAGTCAATGAAATGTGTTCTGTGTACATATTTTGTAAAACTAATGTATACCATTTTTTTTAGCTCCCCCCTCTATGAACAGGTAAAATGCCCTTTACAGTATCTAAGTTCTAAGTTGTTTTGGTTTGTTTGTTTGTTTTCAAATTAATTTAATAGAAAACGTATGGCATTTCAAAATGAAATGTCAGCACATATGTTGCCCCATAGCTACTTACTTGCACAAGGGTCTTCATTAAAAGAAAAAAAAAATCCATCTTATAATTAGATTAGGCTATAAAAAATACTTATTTTTAAGGTTAAGTCAAACAATAAAGGGCTGTAAAGACAAAAATTTTCACACTTGACATAATTAAACTTGACGTGTTGTTTCTACACAAAAGGTCAGTCAGTTTACAGGTAGATTAACACTGAGCTTGGCTTGAACACGGGACACAGCATTGGTCTCTAGGGGCAAAGTCCAGGGTTTGTACACTAATAGATCTTTTAAAATGTATTGCAGTGCTTATAATCACTAAATGGACCTTCACGTACATTTTGTCTATTTATCACAGTGTTTTTATGGTGAGGCGAGTGCAAGTTATGAAATCAAGGACATAATAATCTCCATCAGCCTTTCTGTACTTCGGAGATTTGACACAGCCAAATTATTACACTAGACCTGAACGCTTGTTGGATTCAGAATCAAATTAAGATGACAACATAACCATGTGTATTACAGGTAAATTTATAGTTTCCAAACTTATGATTGCTTCTTGACTTGTATCCCCTTTTGCAAACAGTTCATATAATACAAGATACATGCAGTAGTCCAACAAGGCCATGCAGTGTTCTCAGTGACAAAAAAAGAATGGAGCAGCTCATTGCAATGCACTGTTGAGACCTTATTGTTTCTCTTCACCCTCTGTGAGATCTGGAACCTCCGGAGATCCTGTTGGCTATTGAGCTATCGATCACATGGATCACGACCCTGACTCCACCACCAAGGCCTTCAAGCAGCTGTGTGTGTATGTGTGTACATATAAGCAAATCAAAGTGGGTGTCGACCTTGCTTAACCCTGATATATTCGACTCTCCCTTGCTCAACAGAATCCTGGGAGCAGACAGGTTGACAAAGGAGAAAAAAAAGTCAAAGTGGTGCAAACGTAATTACATCTGCTCGTGCACAGACGCCACCTGAGCTGGATTTAGATGCCCTATGAATGCATGTGTCATCATAAAACAAATTTAAATATTCCTAACTTGCGAAAAATGTTGTAATTTATCTATATTTTAAATCTATGGGCAAAGATTGATAAATGCAGCAGATTGAAACCCAATTAACCACAGCAAGGTGTATTTGTAGTTACACCAGTGTTCCCTTTGACACTAAGATAAATCACAATAGGCCAACAAGAATGTTGTATTATACATTATGCTGTATGTGCAAAGGTCGATGACAGGCATTCCATATTTATGTATTTGCCTCTAAGACAGTATGTAGCATAACAAAATGACATAATAAAATGATGGCTGTTCAATAATGCAGGGGGATTCACACAGGGTTAAATATAGGTCACTAATTGTACAAGTATCGAACCTTGCTCTGTATTTTGAAGGCATAAATAAGGCATAAACAAACGAGCCAGGGGATGTTTAATGTGGCTACACTGGGACTTTTCCTGTGATAAATGGGCTTTGAATAATGCATGCAGGTACAACGGAGGGGCTACAACCTTCAGGTTTGCCATCTGGTGTCCCACACTAGATACTGAGCAGCAAACACAGGAGGAGAATTCTCTGTCACCACCGTCAGATGGTGATGGTTTGTGAACTAACTGTTTATCCTACACGCAAGATGAATAAAACAATGTGTCATAGACAATATACTTAATTAAGCATGTTAATTGATCAGCTTGTCAAGTCTGAATGTAAAGGCATGCTCTTAAGAAGACATTGTGAGCCACGAATTTGCACAACATTTTGGCCATTGCTTTATATATACTGTAAATTTTAACTTACCGGACTGTAGTCCAGCTTCTTATTTTTACATTACTAAGGATAATCAAACATACCATTATATTGTGAAAACAGAAACAGTTAACTTTCTAATACTGTCAAAATTCCAATGTCAAGATGAAAAATATTTTTCATTATATATTTTTTTAAGATATCAACTGCCTTCATTGTGCCCATTGCTATCTAAGATACAATAACTTAGTTTTGTCCTGTTAAAGTCGTGTTTGCACAACGATAAAGCTAAAATTCGGAACACAATCAGACATTAGAATCACGTGTTGTAATTGTTTGTGGCCTACTATGAAAACTTCCTGCTAAAGTGTATTGCATATATTGTAATATTCACTGAAACAACAGGAATATTGACTCACCATAAGTCAGTCCCCCTCGAGATATGTTTTAAAGTGTAAAATACTATGAAGGAGCTGGAAGCCCATCTGCCCTGACTCTGTCACTGAGAAATGCTGTATCTGCCCTGTGCCCGCCCACGACTGCTCTGAAGACTGCAGCAGTAGTCTGGGTGTCTGGTTCATTTTTATCCATTGGAGACATAAAAAGTTTACATTTTCAGCTTCCACCCGTCAGATCACGGGTTCCAAAGAAACAGATGCATCAGAATGCTTATTTTATTTAGCATGTTGTACAATGTTGATGAAGCGGCGGTTCATAACTGGCAGTGGCTGGCTAAACTTTAGTAGTTGCGAAATGGATATTTTGGGTTTCTTTTAGGGCTTTTTATTTATTATTGTCTGAAGGTCATATATTAGCAAAGTGTACACCTCCCCATTCAGTAAAGGAATTGCAAACGCTACAAACTCTGGACAGATACACGCATAGACATTTTAGGGGGCATATACAGAACATAAATATCATGTATTGTGATTCATATATTGTCTGCCTTTTAATTACTGCTGTTGGGTAATCAGTGTAATGTGAGATCACACTGCAATTGGAGAGGGGTCATTGCTATCCTTGTCATGTACAGGCTAAAAAGATACGAATCCAATACGATTCTTGGAAGCAGATTAGTTTGCTATAGCCTGGACGAGGCTGTAAATACAGACTTTCTTCCCTACTCATTTGTTTGAAACTGAGGCCTTTACTTACTGACACACACATTGTTGAAATGTGCATGCACAACAATTTCAATGTGACTAGGTTTGGCACCCATGACATCAGACAAAGACATGTATTCAACTTAAGTCTTCTTCGGATTATGGCTGAGCTTGGTCTAACAGGATTTCCTCTCAAAAACCTTCATAACCACTATGGCAATCTGCCACTTTGAGCAACTGCTGTGGTTCAGACACCCACAGATTCACTACTGGCTCAGTCCAATCCACCACAGCTAAATTATTGGTCATATATACATATATATGTGTGATGAAACAAAATCATCTCTGATTGTGATTTGCATTTAATGCCCCCTTCATCTATTCCTCCATGCCATTCATCTACAAAATACTAGATATGTTTTACAGACACACAAAACAGCTCCCCCTGTTACAAATAGCCACATATATTTCCAGTCAATCATCTTCTCAAACAACACCCCAAACCTGACTTTTTGTAATCCTATTGATGCGCAAAAAAAATGAAAAATCCCTTTTGGATTTGCCAGGTTCAATATAGATCACGTACTGGCTGCTGTTCTTGTTAGCGCTAAGCCCACGGCCAAAACATATTTCTCAAAGATTTCTGTGTTTGAGAGAAAAACCTGCGGGGGGTTCTCAACCTAACACCTTGACATGGCATTGATGGGGAGGAAATGGCATATCTGCCTGTCCACAAAACAGAGCCCTGTATCTGCCCTTAAAATACACTTTTAGAAGCAATCTGCTTTCCACAAAAAGGGGTCAAGTCAGGCAGAGGGATAAATAAATTGCTTTGCTACTGTAAGGCAGCATACTCTGCCTTGTTCCAACCAGGTCAGAGAAATCATATACCTCTCCACATACATGGAGCATAAGGAGAGGGGAAAAAACAAGAAGAGGACTTGAGGAAGCTCTTGAAAGCAGAGCAGAGGAGATAAAATGAGAGGAGAGGAGAAAAAGTATAGAGAAGAGCCTATAATCAAAGACGAGAGGGAAGAGAAGTGTGGGGAGATGAAAGAAGAAAGAAGAAAAGAAACGAAGATCAGAGTAGAGGACAGGGTAGGATAAAGACTATAACAGGACCATAAAATCATGCTAAATTCTGGAGAGCAGATTCTGATCTGAGGATATTGGGACGGAACAGCAGAGTGTGATAAGAACAGCTTGCAAGTGGAGTTTTCACGCCTTTATGCATGCAGCTGCCGTTACTCAACTGCATAGAAAAATACCTTTTCTCCAAAAAAAAAAAAAAGACAGTTTAAGGGAAGCTGGATGTTGCTGTTTGGTTGTATTTTGTTCCAGCATGTAAACCCTCCATCTATTTTGTGTGTCTGTTTGCACCACTTTGTATAACACATCAGTGTGTGAACATCTAATTTGGTACTTTGATAAATGCCATTAGTACACAACCCTTTTTAATGGATTCCTAATAAACGAGGGTGTGGTTAGAGGCCAGGAGATGGCTGCAGCTGATTCCATTTGCCTTTTGGAAAGAGCAGCAGTTGCTGACTGAATGAGGATTAGGAGTAGAAATGATGGGATTTTGATGCTGAAAAGCCCAGCTGAGAAGCAACGCAGCATGAGACCATGAAGCATAGCGGGAGAGGAGAGGCAGGCTGGGTTTCAGTGCCTCGAGCAGACAATGTCACATCTCCCACACAAAATAGCAGCATTGATTATTGCAGAATATAGAGCCAGGAACCCTGGCTTTCTCCTACACAATGCTGGAATGAAGGCATGCTGTCTAGTAATATTTGGTTAATATCAACAAATTGACAGTCCGAGTCTTTATGCTTTTTCTTGCCACCTCTGTCATTTCACTGTCATTTTCAGCATAAATAAAAATGTGTCTGAAATACAAGAAAGAAAAAAAAATCTTGAACCAAATGTTTGTTTTGTTGTGCATTTCTGTATTCTTTATTCTTTTATTCTCTTCCGAAGAGGCAAAACAGATGATGCTATGTCAAAGAAGTCCACATATTGTGCTGTAGCGATATCTACTGAAATTAGCATGCCAAACACGTAGCCTCAGCCCAACCTGTCTTGAGGCTCTCGATTTTTCAACCACAAGGAATAGCTGCATTATGTGAGGAAAACACATGCCAGTGTTTACGTAACTTGAGTTGGTTAGGTAACTTACTGGAGCCAATCACAGCTGACATTGGAGAAGAGAAGGAGTGCATGCTGGACAGGACTCAAGACTTAAAGAGTTAAAGACAATCACTTACGCTTGCATTTACATCTATGGGCAATTTACTGGAAGATGCCTGCTTCTCACAATAACAGTGTGAAAAATCCACCGTAATTTCAAATGTCAATAGCGTGTTATAAAGACTCTGGAGTGTCTTAATATGATTGAATAATTCTTCAAAGATTTCTTGATGCAGAGCCGCAGTGGAACACACAATGACATTGGCATGCGTGAAATCTACAAGTAATGCAAACATGGTGTTCAAGCCTTATTACAAGGAAATGTGCAGCTGCAATTTACTTTGTACTTGTACTATGCATATTTTCTGGATGGGTACATATTTTCTTTTCACAATTAAGAAATGCGCAACATGTCTCAACAAGACAGTTTATTCCAATGTAAAAAAACAAACAAACAAAAAAACATTAGTGAGATCCGTCTGGTGCAGTGTAGACATATGAAAACTCTTGACCATCAAAATATATGGAGTACTTGTTTGTTGATTGTTTGGCAAAACATTAAGAAGACTTTCAGGACCAGACTGATAAAATGACTGATAAATTACAACAAGTATTTCATTGATAATGCTTAAATAATATTTACCAACTGTAGACATGTTAAAATTGTTGTATTTTTGTTTTGTTTAGTTACAAGACCTATATTTGTAGATTTTTTACTTAATTCTTTCTTTTCATTTTCTTTGTGTGACACAGCACTGCAGTCTCTCGTTCTTTTATTGGGAACGGCTTGGGTTCCCCTTAGCTAATCAAGTTCAAGAATAAGAACAAAGGTGCAAAAAAACTCAAAAACTGGAGTCTTTGAGTATCAATTTATTGATTATAAACGTGAGAACAAACAGCACTAATGAACCAGACATTTGACCGAAAGAATAATAAACCCAATCTTGGTTTCAAAAGATAACACTGGTGGTAAATTAAAAACTAAAACCTCTCAAATTTTCTTGATACTGGATATGGAATTTTCACAGAAAGACTTAACACAAAGTTCTAATTCTACTTTGACTTTCTTGTTCCTTATCAAGGTAGAAATTTAAGCCCCTGTGCTTGCTAATATTCTCAGCTAATAATGAGTATTACAGTGGTGTTAACGAGTGAGCCTGCCTGTCTCAAGTGTATGATGAGTCAGAACTCAACCGGAGGAGCCAAAGCCAGCAGCAAATCCTCGGTCTAATTCTCTGGCCAGCATGAAGCCTATTCCCTGCAGCCTTCCGCTGGCCCTCTGGGGGGATCTGGATCAGCATCTAATGAACTGCCTTCAATTACCCCTTCCTCCGCTATATGCCCTTTATGGCTAACTGGAGAACACAATCAAGTACCTCGGTCTACCATTTCCTGTGGACTCTATAGAGTTTAGGCACACAAAGCCCAGAAGAGTTTGCTTGAATGAAGCAGTGCCACAAAAAAGATTGTGAATATACTCTCTTTAGGTTAAACAGGCTTAGATTATTTTCTGTCATGTCTGATTTCTCCAAATTTTGAAACATGAGCATGCTTTCTAATCATGTGCTTCACGCACAAATAATAAGAAATTACAATTTCCCACCATGAAAGGATTAGGAGACATGACGAAGAACAGGCACAACTTTGACATTGACATAAAGCGGTAAAGCATTTAAAGAGTAAAAGTTTACTTTTTCTTTCTTTTCCTTGTTCTTTTCCTTTATAACAATAACTACATCTCACCATATCCTCTACCCATAGATGCCAATTTTGTGGGTGCATCCACAGGGAAATGTGAATGAAATTGTAAAGTCATCCACTGAAGACTAATTGTGTACTGTACATTGTGCCAATGCAGCAAGTTTCACACGTCCTTTCTGCTAAGTTGCATTACTTTGTCCCTTGTTAAAAATGGCATCTAATGACCAGTGTCTGGCTGTATACGTGCAC
>JAOWBC010001052.1:882026-899013 GCA_028566105.1 Hypoplectrus providencianus | reverse complement strand
AGACATCGAGCACAGACCACTTCAGTTCATAATGGAATAAATGAAATCTGTAAGGTTAGGTAGCTTTTTTTTTTCTATCTTTGTGATTTTGCTTCATGGTTTGCACAAGAGACAGACTAGCCTTCATATTGTGTAAAAAATGTTTCCTTCTGATATGTGGTATGGATTTTCAGAATAAGATAGATGCAATTTTGGATTCTGTATAGCATTTGCTAAGGACCAGGCTAAATGTAAGGATGTCAGATGTAAAATCCTACCAACCTTATTTGCTAAAGTAATAATGCAATTTAAACTTTATAGTCAATTTATTTATATCATAAAACAAGATCATTTGATTTTTTTTTTTTTTTTAATCAGATACGGCAATTCCACCCTTAACAACCTAAAATAAAGCCATGAACTACACAGCACTTTTTTTCCAGTCTGATTTGTTCCACAGACTGTTGCTGTATCGTGAAGTGCTGTGCACAATCCATAAGCTCCTGTATTGGCAATTAGGACTGATAGGAGTTTGTGTAATGAGGCTGGTTTAAGACTTAAACCCTCTGATGGTGCTGGCAGCTTAAATCTATAGCTGACACATAATTAGGCTTCTTGGTATAAACAGATATATATCTCCCTGTCCGTCAAAGAAAAGCACCAGCAAACAAAGCAAATGAGTGGGAGTTTTCCATTTATCTGACCAGATGTTACCATACAAAGACATATGGACGCATTGCGTTAGAACTAAAACAACTTTGACCATGAATATTATTGAGACTTGTATAATTATTACTTGTTATTCCAGCCTTTGACTCATTACTACAGAGAAAACTTGGACCAGCCTTTATGGTGCAGCACCACGAATAACAATATGCCAAACACCAAATTATTCTTTCCAAATGGTTTTTACACTGACTGGATAAAAAGACATGGAGCAACTAATCCAAGACAAATGCAAAACACTCATAATAACTTGTGTCAACAAAGAAATACTTTACAACTTTACAGCCTAAATAAGTATCCTCGTGGCACAGCAGCAGTATGGAAGATAAAGCATACTGACCATCCATCATTACTGACTCTACGGTTGAATGTATTCTCCTACAGAATGACAAAAATCAACTGCATTTTGTACAAACACAATGATTAAGAGACGTACTTCTGTGCGACGCTTTGTGTATCAGCATGCAGAACATATGTGAATGATGTATTTTACTAAGGTCACACAACTGTAGCATGATACTTGCTAAACTGATTTTTGATGTTTACATACGCTGTCATGATGAACAGCGGGAAATGTCTTTGGCAAAATCATCATAATTACCCGGCAAACCTTTCACCTCTTGAATTTTTTAAGAATACTGCAGTGAAATTAAAGGAAACGTGTTCTTATTTTTCTTTTAAAAGGAAAGCTTAGCGACATTTGAATCATTTCTAAGACAATGTTCCTATTTGCCAAACACATATGACACTAATGGTCCTAACTCATAAGGGCAATGATTGCACATGAGAAAGGTTATCATATAAATGAATATTCAAATTTACGTCAGAGCTCTTTAAAGGAGCATCACGTCATTTCCTGTCAAACAAATGATTTTTTCACAGCAATGGTGTACCCTGGAGTAGGGGCACTGTTACGGGGCAAAAACACTATGCTATTTTACAGTATTTAATTCTATAAGGGGTCATCCCTGGGCCACCTCTCAATCATGGGAGAAAACTCATGAAAACCTAGAAAACTTCTCCTAATGTCCCTCCCTTTTTTAATACCAGAATCACACTTAAATTAAAGACAAGGTCCACAGCCATTGACCCGGGGCCCTCAGCTATGGGCCCTTACCACACCAATAACCATTTCAACTGGGATGTTAAGGGATTACTGTCCTGTAGCCTCATCTTCAGACAAAAACACGCCTCGAAGCAGCACAAACAGGAAAAAGTAATACGTGCAGCAGCAGAAGCAAGTGTCTGCCCAAGTAAATCTCAAAGAAATAATAAACCCCTCTGGTTAAAACATGTTAGAGTTCAAAAGTGTTTGCCCAACGTGACAGAAATGAATACATGCAAATTCACAAGTTTAAGATGTAAATATATTCTGCAAGTGGCTGCACTTCTGCCATCTACAGTAGCAGCTGAAACTCTGAAAACCAATAATAAGTGCCACGGTAACATTTTTAATTCTACATTTGTATTTTATGCTTCCCTTTTTCAAAAGTTAACAAAACAGCTGAAGCTGCATTCGACAAGTCTTAAAATAGAGTTTGATATGCGCTCACACCCACCATCCTATATCATTTCATCAAGGGAAATGTTGGAATGTCTCTGGAGTCAAATGCAGAGCATCGAGTCGGTCTCTTATGTAACGCATGCCCCTATGTTGAAGTATGTGAACCCTCAAAACTGAAGATGTAAAAGTTAAAGAACAGAGAAAGACATGTATATACTAATCTTAAAGTTAGATAAATGCATTCACACAATATTTGATTATGTTAATTTATGTCTGAGAACAATCTGACAGTTTCATAGTGTCCCTGTCTCCAGAGACAAACATTTGGTTGCACACAGTATATTCAACATTAACACAGATATTTTACCGCAATAAGGAAACAATAACCAATAAAACAGCTCACAACACTTTTCATAAGATGTATATATATTATAACCCTACTTTAAAATATAATTATAATTAATTACATTAGGATTCAGTTATTGTTTAATCAGTTATATGTGGTGCTTGACACGAGAGAGGACATGTCACACCACCTCCAGTGGAAAAAACACCCACATGGTGTATGGTCTCATAGAATGAAAGCAGGAGATGTTTTTAATACATTTCATGTGGATATATGTCAGACATACTGAGCCATAAAAAGAGGTGTTATGATCCAGAACTTCATTAAAAGTAAAAGCATTAATACCACAATGCAGAATTACTCCACAAGTAAAAGTTACATTTAAAACTTACTTAAAATGTACAAAAGTATCAACATCAAAATTACTGTTAGGCAGAATGTCCCCATTTATACAGTTTGGTATGGATAATTATAACTACTGACTATACTTTATATGCATAATCTATTTCAGACATTGATCCCAATGGTTTTTAAACTTATTTTTTGCCAAGATAAATTTAATTTCGCTGTCTTTTGCTATGCAGTGCCCAATTTATTTATCTTCTATATTATGAAATATGTTGTTATTATATTTATTATTATTATTTCAGTGTACATTAAATGGCCATTTGCCATTTTATATGTTCTACCCGAAGAAGTATTTTTATGAATTTATAATGGAAAAATTAATTAGCATGACAAAAAAAAAAGTGACTCCCCAGCTGATTGACTTTTAGGAAATTTAAGGAGATGAGTATGTGGTTATCAGTTTCCCCTCCCTCTGATCAGACACTCACTGTATTATCTTCCTAAAGCTCTACTTTTTATTTTATTTGCAGTTGATTTGAATTATACCCTCAAGGCTGAGCGAGTGCTATAGACTCAAGCACCTAATACATCTTTTTTTCCCCAGGCCTCGGGCTTCTCCTCTCCAGCCACATCTCTGTATTTGTCCAGCCAAGGCCGGTGCAGCGCGGGCTGGCAGACGCCGGAGAGTGTGCAAAGCAGGAAGGTGAAGGTGAGTCAAACTGGCAACTGAGTCTGGAGCCAAGTTGATAATTCTGTTAGCATAGGCTGCTATAGGCAAAGCGACGCAGCGCCGGACCGTTCAGCATGCACCCGGCTTTCAGAGCAATCTCATGAGACACAGACAGAGAGTGGGGGAGAGATAAAGAGAGGGAGCGAGGGAATGGAAACATGAGGGAGACGGAATAAAGAGAGAAAGAGATAAAAAGGCCTTTCTGTATTCACTCGGCTTCCATCCTCTTTCCCCGAGCGGGCTGGGATCGCCTCCACTTATTGAAGAATAAGAGCCATTGGTGGATTGGCTGATAGCTAAGACAATATATGGGAGGGCAAAGGGAGGGAGGACAAAAGAGAGGGGAGAGAAAGAGGGTGAAGATGACAGAGATGTAGAGGAGAGTGCGAGGAGACGGGGAGGATGAGTATTCACACCAGTTCTCCTCCATTTATAAAGCCCTGCATATTTAACCCACAAACACGGAGAGGGGCGCACACACACACAATAGCCTAACTGGAGTATGAGGCCACTGCGGTGCTGTGACCTTGCATCAAACATCAAGGTCAAACAGCGCGGCCAGACAGTGGATGGAGGGAGGCGAGAAGAGGCCAGGAATCTCTACATCTCTATTAAAGCCGACCACTTTGGCTCCTATTAGCTTTTCCATCCGGTGATAACCAACCAGGCTTTGAGGAGGTTATTGAAAGCATTTGTAGCCTCCTTACCCTCAAGGACCCAGGATACAGTGGGCTCATTTAAATGCATGATGTCAAAATGTTATCAGCGATGTCTGAAAATTGTGGGGAGAAATGAAAAAGAGGAAAACACAGCATGACGCTGTAGCTAAAAAGCTCAGCATGAACAAAAGGATCCCAAGTGCATCCAGATGTTTGTGACAGCTGCTGGATCATAAGCCTTGTTTCACACCTGGCATTAAAATACAATCTACCTTCTTTTTTTCGTAAATTAGAAGCAGACACTGTATCCGGATATGTGGATAAAAAAACAGCAGATTGGTGTAAATAAATTATGAACCAAATTTGTTGATACATTGCAGCAACAATAGAGCACAAGATCAGATTAGAATGCATTATTTCAGTAAGAGAAAGGGAGGGAAAAATGCACGGATGGGTTTCAAGGGCACATTAATCAGTTCATATGTATGTTTATTTATATAGAATTTCCTTTCATTTTTCACATATTTGTCTTTGAAATCATGTTCATGACACTTTTCTGCTCTGTTTGTTCTGGTTGTATTTTGAGTCAAGATGCAGTCATGACAAATGATCAGTGAGCATTTCTACAACCTAAATAATAGTGAAAGTATAAATTATATTAAAACTACAACTCTAAAGTTTGTAAGTATGCTTGCCAATACAGTGCACAGAGGTCTCACTACACAAAGTATTTAAATATGGATCTCAGTTTCTCTCAGTTTAATGCAGCCGCGCTGGAGGCAACTTCTCTTTCTTCATGCGATTTTATTCATTTGAGAAAGTAAAGAATAAGATTTGTCTTTTTTCACCCAGAGAATAATTGTTAATTTTTGTTGTCATACATTGTTGACTTTTGATTTAATTTGATTGATTTCTCATTATAAGGTTATATTTGTCTTCAATATCACTATCACTGATAGTAATAATTAAGTAAGAATTTGTTTTTGTTTTTAATTTGAAATGCAACAAGTCAAGACAATTTAATGATCTTATCTGCACAGGTCAGTAGCACAAATCACAAAGAGCTGCATAACTGTTTGTCAGTCATAATCACAAAGAAAGAAACAATTTAACTTAATATACGCCAAAACAAACACATGGCACCAGAATGCTAACAAATACCGACTTATGTGCACTCAGGTCCCTGACTGTGCAACAGGTTGGCCCAGGTGGTTTCATGATTTGGTGCTCTCAGTGAGACCAGAGTGCACCAAGCGCTCACTCTCTGTGATCCCACATTTTTTACATCTTCTGATGGGGGTTACATATGCAAACATTACATGCAGCTCTTTAAATAATGAAGCTGATGATGTTTTTTTTAACCTTGTTGTGCATTGCAGCTTGAAAAAGTCTGATGTAACGCCACAAGCTAAGTGGTTTTTATGTTTGGTTGGGTTTGGAGAAGTGAGGGAAATAAAACCCCATAGATACAGATAATAATAAAAAAAAAAAAAAAAAAAAAAACATGAGCCGTTTTTTGAATGAGATGCTTGACATTATCAGTCTCCCTGGAGAATCGCAGCTAAATTGCAGATAAATTAAGGCCCTTGGTTTGAAGTTAATTGGATCAACTGGCAATGCACCTTTGCAGTCACCGGGTCGCGTCGGATTATTCATATCCAGGTAATTATGTATTGCATGGATGTGTTTTTGTCAGCCTGCCATCCACGGCCTGAACTCAGACAACATGTTAGAAGGTTAAACGGGCCTCCGGCGCTGGAGCTAAGAGAGCAAATAAGGTGAGATATTATCATAACGCTTTTCAGGGACCAAGATATCGCACTCTAACTGGAAAAAAACACACAGGATTTGGTAAATGACTTAATCTCGTTGTCCTTCATGAACCACTGAAAAGCTTTGATTATTATTTTTGTACAAAATAAATATATTGTTATTTGCTGGATCAAATCTATTTTTAAAATCCAATTATTTTTCTAGTTTTTCCTCTTTTTTTCCCCCTTTGCGTGTCATCACCTGCACACCCACTCACTCTTTACTGTCTCTGCTTGGCTCCGTCTCAGTCTTCCTCACTCACACACACACACACACACACACACACACCTTGTCATGGCTCACCTACACACACATACACACACACACACACACCTTCTTGCCGTGGGAGACTCTGGCTTCTGTGCCGGTGAATAAAAACCCCATTATTCAGCTAATTAATAACTTAATTAAAGCTCGCTGGCACGTCAGCCGTGCTTGATTACATCATTATTAGGAGTAATTGGGGATTTCTTTAATGGCACCTTGAGAGAAGGAGAGAGAGGGTGAGAGAGATAGAGAGTGAAACAGAGACAGACAGAGGGAGAGACATTTTTGTAGCTTGTCCTCAAATGCTCAAATTAACATTTTGACAAACATCTATGGAATAAAACAGCAGGAGAATTCAATTTAACTCAGTTTAATCCTCAACGATCAGCTAAATGTTCTGTGCATAATTCTGGCATCAATGAGTCATCAATAAATCAGCTAGCAGCTGCTGCTGGGCCCAATGCTGCATTTTACATTTTGTTCCTCCAATGGAAAATATAAAGCTCCATGTCCGTCGACAGAATGGAAAAATAAATAATTAATGTAATGAAATAAAATTAAATCTAAATAGAAAGGATTCCAAGTCGGAAGTGTTCATATGTCACTGCTAGCCCTGCAGTCACAGCAGATAGATGAGAAATAAGATGAAGTGAACTATTTTTATTAAAAACAAAAAAAATAATTAATAAATAAACATTTATAGCTTATTTTTGTTTACTGTTTTTGTGTATGATGCTGCCCATTTATACTTGATAACATTTAACTGATCATTTAAAAGTAAATAAATGAGAGTGGGTCTGCCAGAAAATGTAAATGTCCCTAAAGTAGGAAAATAAAGTAAAAACTTTCTGAAGCAACTGCAGAAATGCATCAGTTTAAACACTGGGGGTGCATGAGAAGAGTACATTTGCCAAAAGTTTCAATATCTCAGTTCTGATATAGTTCCCTAAACCATGTTTTATTAATTAATTAATTGATTTATTTATTTGGTGCTGTCCAACAAAAATCAGTTTTGAAAATGAAATCTTAAACTTACTTTAATTTTTCCAAAATAATATTTTATTTGTGCACTCAAGGAAAAAAAAAACAGCCACAATCGTGTTGATTTATTTATCCTGGCTTTTATCTGTATTTGCGAGGAACTCTTCCTGACCCTCCTTCAGAACGTGATACTTGACGGTTGTGTGAAACCTCAGAAGCTGTTTGATGTCTATATTTATAAAAAGTCATTGTTTGAGCGTGGAGATGATGTGAGGGGAAATATTATGTAAGTCTTGGTTATGAAGACAACACAGAGGACACACTAATGATATTTTCCATCACTTCTAAGCTTATATGATAAATTGCACTTAAATCCAACTATGAACATGATACCAATTAAATTTCACAATATTTTTGTGTTAAAATAACAAATATTGTCACAGTCAGAATTTCCTCAAACATCTCAGGCCTTAGGTCACCAGACAGAAAAAGCTGGTACTGGTAATTCAGATTCCCTTTTAAACACACACGTGCACCCATCAGCAGACACACACCCTTTGCACCAATCCATAAACAATATATCAGCAGTTATCTGAGCATTACGCCGTCCTCTGGACTATTATGCCTCATCTGAGAATGTCCTCTTTATCTCTGACTACAATGACTGGGGACAGGAGGACGCTAATGAAATTAGTCCAGACAAACCCCTTCCATTCTCTTTGTGCCTCATTAAAGCCTGATGTCCATTCACTGTGCACCATCCAGCAGCACGCTGCCCAGCCCCTCAATGGGAACCATTAAAAGCTTGGAAAATCCACCTCTGTTAGGCTAATCAACTGCTGGATGAACAGAGGGGGGAATGGAACATAAACAGGTGGAGGAAGCAGAGGGCTGCAGCTTGTTTTCTTTACCAGGGCTTTATAGCCAGTATAAATTAGACTAATTACTTTATCATTCGATAATCCACAGAAAGTGGATTGCTGCCTACAAATGCATCTTGTGCCATTACATTTTTTTTTACATTGAAAGTGAGAAGGCTGTTGCTTAGCGACTGACAACATTAATGAATTGGGCCTGGGTTAATGGTTTAATAATGCTAAATGTCTGGTGTTCGGTTCTTTACATTTTGAGATCATGGAGCACAAGTACCAACCACTGCTAGCTGTGCACTTCAAGTGCATAGTCCAATATTATAGTAGTTGAATTGACTCTATGTAGTTGTTTGTTGTGCCCTTGTATTCATTTTGTGTCTTTCTTGTTCACTTGTTGCTCTTTAAAGTTCGTTTGACTCTGCTTAGTCCTTCCGTGCCTTTCTTTGCTCTATCTGTACAGTTGTTATCGCTGCTTTGCTTTGTAGCTGTTTTATGTCCCTTTGTGGTCCTTTCATAGTGTGCTTGTTCTAAGACTTTTTGACTTTAAGGATTCAAGTCTTAATCAAATTAAGCAGTCAAGCGAGCTGTTGGCTCAACACACACACACGTAGACACACAGAGACACACACAAATCGCACAACCAGATCGGTTATAATTTTTTTGACCAGTGTAGTCGGCTAGTTGCCTCATTTGACTGGATGAACTTTTGTAAACATGTCATCAGTTATTAAAGCGGAGTTAACAGGAACACGATGACAGAGGAATTCTGATCTCAAAATCCTCCACTGATGTGACAAATATTTAGCATAAAACAAAGCACATGTGATCAAATAACAGATTTGAATGTATTTTTCATGTCACCGGAACTGGAACACAAGTTTCCCTTGTCTCAAGTGAATATCAGTAGATGAAAATGAGACAGAATTCCTCCTTCTGTCTGCCTTGCTGCTCTTAACCACCTCCAACACTCGAGGAAAATTAGAAAGTGAGCATGTGGTATAGTAGATACTAAACTTGTCGGGGCTTTTGTAAATGACTAGCTGCGCAATAATAAATGTGTTCAGATTGCCTGAGGGGACTATAGTGTTGGTGCACAAGAGCTATTCTTAAGTGGATTTTATTGTTTCCTGTCTTCCTCTAAATCCCTTTTGTTGGTCCTTTTTTTGCTTTAGCAGATGAAGAATAATCACCAAGGAGCAAGGCTGGGTATTTCATCTATAAAGCACATTTAAACAGATGTTCACTCTAACCTGTGAGAATTAAGGAGCTGACTGTATCTTTGTTCAAAATTTGCTGATCAACTTTAAAATCCTTATTTATTTCATTTTATACACTCCAGCACTGTGGGAGTAGATTGACTATAAGCTTGTTTAGAGGCACAGTTTCCTGCTTCATCTGCACACACACACACAGAGAGAGGCAGAGTGAGAAATAAACAACTGTATTACCTACATTATCTCATTACTGTCTGAATCACTGGCAGTATTTCATTTTGGGGGAAAATAAATAGGGTAGTTTTTACGGATGTGGAATAAATATATGAAGCAATTTTACTCACTAACTCAATGGAAGAAAGGGGAAATACGCAGTACTTGTTACACTCCTCTACAGAAAAGGGATTCAGAATCAAACGATGGCTGTGAGGAAATGTAACATTCCCTGTCCTTGTGTTAGTGAGTGCATATTTTATTTAACCTTACCTCCTGCTGTTAGTTATCCTCTTGAAAAAAAAAACGTGACAATTACTCTCCCGGGGCATGTTTAGTGAATGAAACACTATGAGTCCAACTCCACAGGGAGTTTGGATCATCACACTGTGAGGCAGATTTTTCTCGACTTAAAAGTGAAGAGGGAAAACAAAAACAAAAAAAGAGATAGAAGTGAAGTTGTCTGTCAACTCGACTAGGATCAAAACAGGGACTGAAACTGTCACCTTGCTGGATTGAAGAGGAATTTGCATAAGTTCCGGTGTCCACCAGTTGAAAGATAGATCAAACTGAATATCAAGATAAAGAAGGGATCAATTATTCAGTTTGACATATTGTTGCAATCTTAGGACTGTGCTTTTATTTTCTAAATTCTCTGTCAGCTGTTTTACCTGCGCAGTCACAGTCATTCCTGTCCTCTCCCCTCTGCTCTGTGCAAGCAGCCTGAATAGCTGGCAGGCTGAATCAATCATGGCTTCCCAGTTGTGCTGAAGATTTTTAAAATGAATAAATGTTTAACAGGATGTGGTTATTCCACATGGTTTATTTTTTTGTGAATTTTTTAAGGAAACATGGAGAATGAAGTGGTTTTGATGGAAAAATCACAATTTTAATCTTTGTTTTGGTCTTTTTCTTTTTCTAAAAGGCACTCTCATAATCTATGATCCATTAGAAATTTCAAATTTCTATAATAATGCCTGTTTTCTTTTGACAATAAATTGTGTATTTTTGGCAGGATCTTAAAGAAAACATACAATGGTAGGTATCACAGGGTGAAAAAAAAATACCTATGATGTGTCTTTGCAATAGAGATGCATTGTTAAATGTATGGCTGCAAACATCTTTGCTGCCCTCCAATCTGCAAAATTGTTGACTTCACCTATGTCTCAATATCCCTGAGCACACAAACGCTTCACGTTGAAATTGAATAAAGTGGCCAGAAGTTTTTTTAAATTTGTTATAAGAAGTACCCATGTCCCTATTAATCCTTCAGCCATTGTGGCTCTTGGGGTTGATGGTAACTACAAAGTTTTTTTTTTCCAATTGTTAAACTAAAATATAAAATCCTTCACACACAATGTTTCATGTCCTTCAGGCGAGCAGGTCTATGCCATAGAATACGGATAATCACAAAAGAAAAAGTTAATGATCCAATCATGTCATGAATGGTTACTTTAGCAACCTATATATATATATACCCACTCTCAATACCCACGAATCATGCTAACAAGTGTGCTATAGCCTTTAAGTCATTCATCTGTCAGGTCCGCAATTTAATAGCATTAATCATGCAATCAGTCTGTCAGTTATTCATATTGGCCTGTACTTTTGGCCCATTACTGTCAAAGTTTTGAGCTAATAACAGCTGGAAAGTGCATAACCGCTTTAGACCGCTTTACATGGTGCAGTCACAGCGTAGAATCCGGTGATATGCTACGATTTCAAAGGTGGGGACAGAATTAACATGCAGTCAAAAGAATTTCATAAGACAGCTATTTCTCTTATAATTTTGACTTATCATGATATTTCTCATTTGTTTATATTTATTTATTTATTTATTTTATCTCAAAAGGAATTTTATTTGAATTTACTATTTCATTGTTTTAAATGTGTATTCATTTTATTTTCTGAAGGAGCTCCAGAATCAAGAGCCATTTATCATCCGAACCTATCAACACTTTGCCTTTTTTCCTTTTAAACTTGGAAGGTGTGTTTTGATGAAGCGAATGATTGGACCTGTTCTGAGCAGCTTAACCGCCTCCACTCTCCCGCCGTGTTGGCCCTCTCCTCTCCTTTACAGCCTATCTCTCCCTGCCTCCAGCCTCTATGCACAGGGTTGATGGTGAAGATGTTTTCCCACCAGGAACTCATATCCTACATGTATTATTTATTTTTCATTTCCTTTCTGCTCAGTGGTGTGGTGAGGTCAGCCTTCTAGTTCTCGAATGAAGTTGAAAACTTCTCGGCCAATCAATCGCAAGGATGAAGGGCTGAACATCAGCCAACAGCCAGCATTATGTCCACGAATACCACATCCCTCCCACCATCGCTACCCTTTACCAGTTTCCTGTTTCTTCAATGCATTTGTTATTTAAAAGATGGGCAATAAAGGCGCAATCTGTAAAATCTGGATGTTTAGTTTAAAAAAATTAACTAACTCTATCTACAGAATATGAATGGCAAACACATATATGCCATACGTTATCAGTTGAGGTGTCGGCCTTGTCCTGGAGAGTTTGCTTTATATTTTTTGAGGACATGCAGGTAAACTGTGTTACTGAGTGGCATTGCATTTAGTAAATCATGCATTTCTTGCACAAGGTGAAATATTCCCCCATCTGGTTAGGGAACAAGGTGTCAATAATGCTCCGAAATATAAACTGCAGCTTTAAGAGGAGAACTTGATGACATAAGTAAAGATTTTATGACCATAAATATTTTGTGGACTAAACAAAATGTTAATCCTAACATGACACATGCACATTAACACCACATTTTTATGATGGCAGCTGAGTTCATTTTTAAGTTCCTTATATTGGTGACATTCTTGGGAGTGTCATCAGTGTTGCAGGGTTGATGTTTTTCATTTTAGAAAGTGATTTGCCTCCTATGTGCACTGTGGTCCTCAACCTGCCTCTGGTTTTGAAGTATCAAAATCATTTTCACTTCACTGAGCCAAAGCAGATGGAATACCACAATATTCTCTAGCATACTATGTGACTCTGAAGACTGGGATAATTAAGACTTTCGCGTCAGTATAAACATTTTTACCATACTACCACTTTAGAAATGACTGAAACATTTTATCACTTAAAAAAGGATGTAAGCAAGGTCACCTTCTAGGATTTTTGGCAGATGAAAATTATGAATTAAAGTAAATACATAAATAAATCATATATACCCCATGCTGCCAAATGGGGCTGCCACTGTGGGAAGTTGACAAGTGCAGCTTTAATCAGAGCTAAACTTGTGAAACTGGTGCTGATTAAAGGTGTAGCATCAGTGTCTGCTGGTTTTTTTCTGTATGTTGATGCGATGAACAGAGTCTTTTAAGTCCCAGACGCAGCTGTCTCTCTGATCTCTCTCCTCTCAAAAGCATCAGGTTAAATGGTAACGCCTGTTTGCTGCATATGTCTGTCCAACTGCCTGTCTGTCCGACTGCCTCTGTAACTTTTTTTTTGCTGCGTGTTAACACGTTCTGTCACATCAGCGCTGGCCGGCAGCCAGACACTGGCTAATCACACACTGAGCATTTGCATGTGTGTGTGTGAGTGTAAGCAAGTGAGTTAAGGTAATGCTCACACCAAGAAAATAATCCAAACTGCCTTCTCAAACTGAGAATAAACTATATTTCTCTGACCATTTCTGTAAGGAAATTTCAATTTTGGCACTTCCTTTAATTGGCTTTACTGCGGTCATAAATCAATATGAGATGCAAATGTGCCCGAATATGTCAGCAGATGAAGTCCTCACACATGGAAACAGATGGGAGCTGTTGCTGTAATTTCCGTTTTAGATCAAAACGACATGAATGCACATATTTGTGCTCTGCTGCCGTCCGGCAGAAGGCGGAGGCAAATAACCATTTCTCTGATGACTGCATGCCTCTCCACATACAGACCACATTCATCTCTCAACCAGCGCAGAGCTGCCTGCTGGCGCAAATCAAGCGCACCCAGATTTAATCGGCTGCACATGAGGCTAACCAATCCTCGGGAAATAGGCTGGATTTACATTTTCTATTTCTATAAAGGTGGCATTTTGCTATGGATTTAATATATTTTTCCAAATCTTGTAAATATCAGGACTGACCATGCCATATGCAAACAAAAAAAACAAAGTAAAAAAAAAATCATTCTGAAATATGACTTGACATTAAATGTTTTAAATTATGACAGAATTAAACCCTCCCTCTTCATCCCGGGGAGTGCCTGGACCCGGCAATCCCTGAGGATCCCAAAACCCCTCTCTGAGAGGCAGTGGTCCATATATCCTCCTCTAACAGAGTACAGAGAAAGAGCTCTGACCTACATTTTACAGCTCATTAGCTATACGAAGAGTAACTGCATGAAATATACAGACAGGGAACATGACTGTGTCATCTCCAGGCTCAGCCCGGAGAGCAAACACGTATGAGAAAGTTAGTGTGTTTATGTGCACATGTAGTCTACACAGGAAAGACGTAAGAAGCAACACACACATAGAGGTCAGAGAAGTGGGCTTGTTTCTAGAAAGTTATGGGAAGGCAATTATTGAAAAGTACTGATATAAATATATTTGATGTCTTCATTATTATAATTCAATCTGTCCACATCTGTCTGCACAATTTTAGGGCTCATGCTCAACATTAGATGCACATAAGAATAAGGATGGGGACAGAGATCCAGATGTGCTCAAGGCAGGAAATAAATACATTTATTGCTGCGGATTAGAAATGCAAAAAAAAAAAAAAAAAAAAAAAAAACAGATTTGAACCACCTAAACGAAGGCCAACCCCAAGAATGTTATACCAATTTATGTGTTCACTATATTTACAATAAGTAAACCGATTTTTGCTTATATCAACTCACTGCCCTCTCTCTCAACCATAGAACCTCCATGTTCCTACGCTTAAGTGCACTAAAATCCGTCACGTTTTGGGAGGAATGTGGTTACATGTATACTGTAGGTAGTACATTGAATTGGGGTAGAAAAAGAAATCTGAACTATCCCTTTCATGGCCTAACAGACCAGGGTCTAAAACCCTGTCTCTGAATACCCCTCAAGGTTTTATCAGAACTCCACCATCACCATGTTTACTCTCTTCAGAAATGTTAAACTCTGTGCTGAACTTCCCCCTGTGTAGATACTGGTCATCGCCCAAGTCTGAACCAAAAGGGGGCATCGATGAGGTTGAAATGCTGGAGGGGGTGTAGAAAAAGACAATGCAAACTCAATATGGATATTTTAGTCACATGCATTAGATTTAAGGTAACTTTGATGCATATTGGATTCGTCCTTTTCTGTATACGTCCTTCAATTGACACATTTGTTGATTTTGACTATGAAAAGTAACTAGAGGTAAAAGTGTGACCCAAGTATAGACATAGTGAGATAATAATAAGCGAACCATGTCTTGGTGCAAGACACCAAAGCATCAGCATCCTCTGTTCAACGCAGCTTTGATCTCAGTCAGTAACTTGGACACAGTTTTTTGGGGTTTTTTTTTGCATTTCTCTCGTGGGCACCACCCCTTTCCCGCATGTCACTGAACCATCATTAGCTGATTAATGTCTCCCTGCTGCGAGTGTTAATTGACATAATCAATTCTTCATTAGTGCTGCCCCTCTGCAGACAGAGTCAATGTGTTTCTTCACCCCTCATTTCATCTGAGGTGGTCTTGCCCTTCACCTTCCGCTAATGGTGGGCTGAACCAAGACAAGGTCCTCACAGGGGTTCTTAGGGGAGGTCAGTGGTCACGTTCTGACTAAAATGTGAGGAGTATTGCTTGGACAGATAACTATTTGGGCAATGTCAACTGGCTGTCTCAAATTCAACACTTTTATGTGGCCCTTCAACAACCCTAATCATGTTAAAGGAAAGATATTCCTTATTTCATGCCCAGTCATAAAGCCAAACAAAGGTGCTCTTACAAATGTAGGAAATTCAAGAGAAGTAAGACTGACTGCTTCAACAATAAAGCCATTTTTTACTCAAAACAACACTGATCTTGTGCACTTATTTTATCCATTCTGATGGCACTTTTAGTGAAAATTTACAAAAAGCAGCACGTCTATTTGGAGGCAAGGCACATCTTTGACATTCATAAAATGCACTGTTCTGGTATTCTGATAGAGCATTAGAAACAGATGAATCTGGCCAGCTATTTGAATTTACTCTGGCAAATAAATTCATCACTCTCCCATCACTGGGTTTCACAGGATGACTGACATCTAATGCACCTAAAGAAACTCAGATCAAACTTTCAACCAATGCTGAATGCTGTATTATGAAATACGAATGTAAATTCTGTTACTTTGTTGCCTACTTGCCTCAAAGTCTTCAGAAATGCATTTTAGTGACTATTTAGTTGTTAATTTAGATAGTTCGTAGCCTGGTCTTTTGTTTGTCTTCCACTGTCCTACATTTTTCATCGCTCTAATCGATTGCAGGTTTATTCAGAAAACGTTTTGTCCGTATGTTAAAAATGTCCCTAGAAATCAAAAATAAAACTGAGAGGTGCCAGGGAAATACTCATTGCAGAATAAGTCTGGTGATGCCAGGGTATTTTAAAAGGTCCTGAACCAGCGAGGTGTTCTGGCTGAATAACAAAGTTGGGAAAATAAAGTTGAACAACTCTTCTTAAGAGAAGTCAAAATTCCTCCAAAGTAAAGCCGAGATGTGGAGATGAGCAATGTTCTCAATACATAGAGGAGTCAAGAAAATCAACATGTTGTTGTTGGAAAGTCAGAAAAACCAAGCAGACAGGCTGAGTTCTTGGTGTATATTTAGAGTGAAGCTGGCGCAGAGAGAGTGAGAGAAAGAAAAAAAAAAAAAAAAAAAAAAGGAACAGATCTGGAGAGAGGGTAAAATGAAGTTGAGGAGGGTGGAAGGGATTGATTTTCTCTGACATTTCCGACTGAAAAAGTTCTGAACTCGTCACAGAGAGTTGAAAAAAAGGAAAGAAAGCATATCTAATACATACATTGGCTCCCCTATCCGTTTCTTAGCAACAGCCTGCACCCGAGGCGAGAACGACGCGCGATGGAGATGGAGTGATAGAGCGAGATAGCAGCAGAAGAGAAGAGAGACAGAGGGAAGGTGAGAGCGATTGGAGTGTGCGCCCTGCAAAGTGCTTGTTTGAGGCTTTTGGTACAGATTTGATTGATTTAAGATGATATTTGCTTTTAATCCTTCAGGATATTTTGGAAAAACACGCCCACCTCTACCATTACATCGAGAAAAAAAAAAAAGGACTCTCATGTACTTGGGAGGGAAGTATCATCCAACTCCAAAAACACATTGTTATGGTTCACTGCCACCTTCTACACAGCTGTTTACAGTGAGAAAGCTCTGA
>JAOWBC010001052.1:670685-691901 GCA_028566105.1 Hypoplectrus providencianus | reverse complement strand
TTGCAGTTTGCTAGACAGACTTTCATCTTTATGCTGATGACAGTACAGTTCTGGATTTCACCTCAGACACTGGCTGTCAGTTAAATCCTCCCAACAAGCCGACAAACTACAAGCAGTCTCCTTTCAATCTGATATTAGTTCTCAATTCAGACAAGACCAAATGGATGATGATCCCAAGAGTCAGAGATATTGCAGATGGTCTACATGTCAGTAGTTTAACTGGACACAGTTTGGACTGGGTTGCAATGTACAAGTATCTGAGCTGCTGGTTAGATCAAAAACTCACATTTAAATTTCACACTGACATACTTTAAAAAATTGGATACTTATACCAAAACAAAAAACAAGTTTTCTTTTGTTCAGCAGTTAATTCAGGCTCTTTATATCAGTTCTGGGATGTGCTGATGTTATCTATAGACATGCTGCTTCTGCCACTCTCACTCCACTGGACCCTGTTTATCACTCCACACTCCAATTCAGTACTGGTGGCAGTTACTCCACCCATCACTGCATTTTATACAACAGAGTGGGATGGACACCTTTATCTTTGAGACGAAATATTCATTGGTTTCTTTTGATTTATACAGTCTTAAAAGGCAACTTGCCATCACACCTCAATCATTTATCAATCTGGTCACACTATCCTGCAGGCTCAAGTGACTGCTTAGTGATCAATATTTCACAAACAAACACTGAATTTGGAAAAACTGTTTTCAGTTTTCCTGCTGCATGTACCTCGAACATTTTGCAATTTACATTCAATCACAGGACAATTGTGAACCTATAATCAACAGAAACTATACAAACTATGATATGAAACTATGAACTCTGCTTTTGAATGCAACTGTTTTTAATGTATAAAAGATAAATGAAAAACTAAATAATTTACTTTTTGGCACCAGCTGCTAAAATGAAAAACAAGAGGATGCACACACTGTATGTACAGCGAAATAAAAACAAAGAGCATTCTCACATCTACATCAGCTTGTGTTTTTCTGTTTCCCATAATGCCTTTTGACAACGTGTAGGGTTGAGGCATGAACATGCCTACAGTCAGCTGGTTTAGGTGGAGATAGAGTGAGTAAAAGCACAGAACAAAAATGCACCATGAATACCTATTTATAACAGCAGCTCTTTTGCTGCTCCTATTTGTACGAATACAAAAATCTTCCATTTTACAGTATAAATCTTTATCAATGCTAGAAAAAACACTAAATCAATCATTTTAGTTATTAAAGGCCACCTTGATTCATGCAGAAAGCATTTCATAACATTGCTACCAACCAGCTACATTATATAACAAGCTGAAGCCTCAGTGTTTATTATAATTATTATTTTATTCCAAGGGTAGTTCAAACAGCACCATTTTAGAGTTTCATCATTCAATAAAAATCTAAATCCACCAGAGCCACAACAGATGTGTAGGGATGATTTGCACGAATATGCATGAACAACTTAAATGCCTTTTTCTCCTTTAAATCTTTGTCTGGGTCACACAGAGGCCCCGTTTGCCCTTTTTTGTTCAGTTCCTGCATTTACTTCAGTTTTAAAAATGAATCGTGAATGCATGCTGCAGGGAGAGCGAGGACCAACCGCAGTGCTGCTACCTCTGATCTCATTACAGAGACCACTATCTCAGCATGTGATAACTTAATGACCGTACTCCATCCCAGACACATCAAAACACTACTTTTAACCACAGAAGACTTCTTTGAACCAGCATGGCACAGGACAGTACAATAGTCCTTATGAGGACACAGAGACGAGTCCCACAGCAATTACACTCCGTCTCACTCACTTTCACCGCTGCTCCATTGTTTGGCTCTCTGTGTCCTGATCTAACTTTCTTTTTGTCCTTCTGACTCCATTATTACTCGGGGTGTGCCTCTTCGCTCTGCTCTTCATCACTGCATTTATCCGCCACTCCTCCGTTTGACCTTGTTTCTCTTTGTCAAGGTTGAGCTCTGTCATGGGGAGCGTGCAAAGTCACTAAATATAGCTCTTATGGTCAAATTCACATTTAATTAAAGCTAAATGTATGTACTATAATGTAAGTGTTCCCCTGCCAGTTCTCTGTGGCTCCGTCTAAATGATTTCTAAACCCTTTCAAGAACGGATCAATGGATCTTCAAGGCCCACACAAAGGGTCAATAATTTCACTCAGGAGGATTTTGGGCCTCCAACTCAAGGATGTGAGTTTCCCTTTGGACAAAGCTTTTTTGCTGCCCTATCACATCAGTTCAGACTGTTCAGCTTATCTCACTGATAGCGGCACTTGTAAAAGGAACAGCACACAGTTGATCCGTATGATCATGAGTGATTTGAGTCCCTACCACACTTACTGATAATGTATTTCTTCCAATCCAATCCTGTTACCAAATGCATCACTGTGGCTGCAAACACAGACTAGCCATGAAATTACCCAGTCACTCACCGTGATCTGTCCACTCACACCATGCACCACTGGCCACACTTTGTGCCACTGTGTTACTGATAATGGCTGGACGGAAAGTATCCACAGAAATGGGCCCTGTCACTGTAAAGGAAACATCCAGAATGCGGAAAACTGACTGCAGACTCACACACTTTGATTAGAAGATGTGATGCTGTAGAAGTGGTATAACTCGACAGATGTGCTTTCATTGACTAATATGATGTGAATGATATGAACTAATATGATGTGATTACTGCATATATCAACCAAAATACACTTAGCGTGAGTATGGTCACTCAAAAGTTTGGACATATCTCCTCATTGTCATTATTATAATTATTATAAATAGTATAACTATTATAATCACAATAATACAATACTGATTATTATTCTTACAAAAGTGTTAAACAAAATGTTGTACATTTTAGATACAGATTCATGAACTGATCAACTGGAATGGTTTTCGATTCAAAGGAGTCAGTGGAATTTCTTGGCTTCATAAAATGTTTGAGACCATCAAAGCAAAAGGGGGAAACTTAAGTGAATGTTTTGGAATACTTTATATCCTGCAGACAATTTTTTAATAGATAATATGTTACAACAATGTTGTGTTTTAGACAAATGCAAACTTTAAACCTTGTTACACTCATATTATACTTAACAATTGTATGTTTCTATTGGGAAGATTGTAAATATGCCTTGTAGGCTATGGTTAAGATATATAATTTGGCAAGATACATTTCGGCATAAAAACACAATAATAATAAGGTAAGGAAAATTATTGTTGGTGGATTTAATTAAAGGTTAATTGCAGGGCTGTAGGACAAAAAGTCCAATTGCCTGCATGAAAGCCTGAGACAGTACATCCAGTACCTCTCTCATCACTGATGCACTGCACAATCTTTAGGGCACACAACTTAGTACAGAAGACTGGAAGTAGGAGTGAATCATGAGGTGCGAAATCAAATACTGGTAAAGTTGTTTGGTATGACAGGGTTGCTAGGGTGACAGTTTGATCAGGACAGACAAAGAATGAAAAATGGCTTCATTTCCTGTACTATATTGTGCTTTTGATAAGATTTTCAAAAAGTGGACCATCTGTTCTAAGGGAATCAAAGCTTTCCATGATCAGTGATCATCAGAAGTGCAGGAGGTCACACATCCCAGGTGTTATCCCCATATCTAAAAAAACATGTTTTTAGCTAACAGCTACATGGAACCAATCCAAGATCATTAACACGAGTTGAGTTTTCACAAAATTATGAATGATGAATAGAATATTACCTCCTTAGGAGCCATATGACCTGCTGCTAACAAGTAATGTAACATTTAAAAAGCTCACTCCACATAAAAACAGGGCTAACACTCCATCGTTTTTTTTTTAATATGGAGCAATAAGTGAGCAAAACAGCATCACCCATCCTTTTAGACCAAGTATTCCTCGGTCAGGCTTAGCTACAAATAACAAAACCAGGGAATTTTAAAGCATATAATAAAGCCTTTTGTTACCGAGCCTGTTTACCGACAATGCTATCTTCACATCGCTGTTTCTCTTCCACTTCTCCATGTATGCAGCATGATTGCCTGAGGATATTAAAGAGCGGTGCTCAGAATTCTGCAGTGGTGTTGCGCAGTTGCTGAATGAATATAGGAGAAACTTGAAAAGTATTCACACAGAGAAGAACAAAACCCTGAACATTGGCCTACATGCATTAATGGATAATTATTTATGTATACTTTTTATTACCTATGCATTACTGTATAGAAGAGCAGCCCACTGTACGCCTAATGAAGTGCCTACTGTGAGAATACTGTATATAAGGTTGACAAGTTCCTTGACATTGTAAAGGAATACATTATTTTTGATTCAGTGCACAGGCAGTGAGGGGTGAAGCCAAAGAAACAAACTCAGGCCACAGATCCCTTATCATGATAGATACATTGTTTTCTAAACCTAAGCTGACTTTTCCATGGTAATATATTTAAAAAGAAATCCACAACAGATTGTATGGGTCTTGGTTTTATAATGATGATTCTCCGTGCTGTGTGACGAATATGTAAGCTTTTATAATCTCCAGTTTAAATGTATTTCCTTTCTATGTGTCTGTGTGTTCAACATGTGAGGAGAGGAGAGGAGAGGAGAGGAGTGGAGAGGAGAGGAGAGGAGAGGAGAGGAGAGGAGAGGAGAGGAGCACAGTGAGGTTAGAGTGTGCATGTATCTCTGTAGTAAAGAGAGGAAGAATGTACACTAAGTGATAATGCAGGCTGTTGCCAAGAAAATGACATTAACACCCAGACCTTATCAAGGACACTGTCAGCAACTGTCTCTCTCTCTCTCTCTCACACACACACACACACACACACACACACACACACACACACACACACTAACGTTAGTACACAAACATATACACACACATAAATGTGCACACATCCAGAGAGGGAGAGGCTGAGAGACAGGGAGAGACAGACAGAGGGGAGGAGGAGGGCATTATCTTGATGAAACAGTGCTTGATACAGTAGCCCGAGCCAACCTGAACACAGCTCTGCTTTCTTTTAATGGAGATTACACAGTCAAGGTCCAGCCTGAGCTCATCTTGTTTAACACTGAATACAACTACATCATTGTGAGGGTGTGTGTATGTGTGTTTGTGACAGTGTGTCTGATCTAATATGCTGCTATCTCCTCACACATCAACCATCATTACCACACAACTTCTGACCCCGATCTGGCAGCCAATCAGCCTAATCTTGCTGACCAATGAAAGCACACATCAGTGGACCAAGGAGTGTGGTGCAACATTACTTTGCCATTACCCAACCATCACAAGGTCTACAAATTACATGGGTGAGTCAGGGCTGGCGTAGCCAACATGTTTTTGCTAATATCTGCAGGATATGTAACATTCAGGGAAATCTGAAAGGGTGTTTTTTTTCCTGCTCTGCTCACTTATACTTTCTGATCTGCCTAGGGTATGTTCACTCACTGTAGAATGGTTCTGACAGGTTGGTTTTTCCTACTTTCCCTTTCAAAATTGGCCTTAAATTTCCATCCAGGTAACGTTTAAGGAGTTCTGTCTCTTAAATTTAGCATTCTGAAAAGCTGCAGATGCCCTGAGTCGAAACCTGAATAATTCGTAGACCTTGATCTCACGATTGCTCTCTTCTGTACCACATACTTCTTTCTTTCTTCCTTCTAGTTTCTTCTTTCTATGGCATTGTATAGGTTGCGTTCAGATCATACATACCTCCTTGTCTACATATTTTCTTGCCCGGTTTCCTGGCACATTCCTTGGATATTCTTTTGACTGTAAAATGAATAAAAGACTAAAGAATAACATGGAGCCCCTGGACGCGCAACGCACACGGGAGCTGGCATGCACACACACACTCACACACACTCACACATACACACAAAGCGCACTGACTGTAAAAGAAAAGTCAAGGGAAAGGGAGAAATGAAGACAGAGGGAAAGAATGAAACACACCAGCTCAGTAGCATTATTCAGTCTATCAGCCGGTCAGTCATTCAGCCAGTCAGCCAAATCAATAGGTGATGATCATGACAACGACTGTCTTGTTTAATGAACCGTAGCCATTGTGGCAAAGCACAATAGGCTATGATGAGCTACAGACATGAGGAAGGGAAGGGAGTCCACAGGGGAGGGCAAATAAGGTGATGAAGAGACTGAGTGGAAGACAAGAGAAGAAGGAGTAGGATTGAGCAGGAAGAACAGGAAAGTGGAGGAGGAGGAGGAAGGGCTGGAAATAGGAAAAAAGTAGAAAGATCGAGGCAGCTATGGAGTGGAATGAAACAGGTTTAATTGGACTCAATGGATGCCAAACACACACATACACATTCTTCTTCCTTTCAAGAAACCACTGTCACACACTCATGTACTATAAGCAGTGTCATGCACATTAAACATGCCCAAGGTCATGCTTTCCCTCTACTGACAGACAGACAGACAGGGACAGAGACAGAAACACACCCTTCTCTCTACCAGAATATTTTGGCTTTTACTTCCCCTCCACCCCGACCCCCCACCATCCCCACAGTCATCCTGCCCTGGGCCCGCAGGCTAACTCACCATCCTCAGTGGGGACGTAGATGTTAATATAGAGGCAGTCCTCGCTCTGGTCCTGGACATATGTGGACACCACATCAATGCTGTTGGTGAACCACACCGGCAGCATCACATCCGGCAAGCGGCCCTCCACGATGCTCTGAGGGCACACTGGGGCAAAGTGTGTCGCGTTGCGGATCTCCGGCCACGACGCCGGTGGCTCGGGCGGCTGAAAGCGGCGCTCGCCAGTGGGCGGAGCTGCATATGGGACGCCCAAAAACTGCACAACAGGACCAAGGATCTCATTGTTGAGCTCCTTCTTAACACCTCGAAGCTTGCCGTATGTGGTGGTGACCACTGGATCGTTCTCGTCCAGCTTCTGAGCGGACACAGCAGCGGGAGATGTGTGCAGAAGCAGCAGTCCCAGCCATATTAAAGAGGACACCCACCAGGCACCGCTTAAGGAGCCTTCAGGCCTCAAGAATCCCATCATCCTGCTCCCACTCTTGGCAGTCTGAAGTAGCTGACACCCAGTCCTTGAATGGTGCCTCCAGTGGGACATAGCTGTTACTCCTCGTCTTCAACTTGTTTACTGCCTCCTCTCTTGTCCTTTCCAAGTAAAAATGTATTTTTCTCTATTCCTTACTTACGCCATGCAGAAGCAAACACAAACACACAATCACACTAAAATCCCATCCACACAGGCATAAGTAAGCTCCGGAGCAGAATAGGCTGTGGTTGCTAATGATCCTTTTTAAAATCCAGGCAGTGCAAACCATCCGGGGGAAATGTAGCAGCCATCAGTTTCCTACAGTTCGGTGAAGGAAAAACTGAGAAATATTCCCGACAATGTGGAAAATATTCCTCATAAAAGTCCTGCTAACAATCACTGCGATGAAGAAGAAAAGAGCAGAAATAGCATCATTAAGCTCCTCTTCTCAGAAGGTTGACAAGCCAGTCAGTGATGAGGGGTCCCGTCATTTTGAGGGGACTGCCATGTACAGCAGAAGCAGCAGGAGTAGGGATGGTGCTGTGGTTGTCGTGGTTATACTTGGAGTAACTGGTCCAGTCCAGAGTCTGTCCCCTGCAACACAGAAAAAAGCAATAATCAGTATCAGAGGTAATAATGTTCTCAATTAAATATCCTTTTTCACTGTTTTTCCTATGAGACATGAGTTGGAAGAGCATTTGATTTGTTTTATATCAATGTACACTAACATCAATCAATTTAAGAGGAACATAACATCTATATATAGCACATTGCAGTAGGTTATATTACTCAATGGCTTAACAAGCAAGGTGTCCATCAGCATGCTTGGTAACAGATGTTTCCTGGATATGGAGGAGTTTGTCCTACAATTTAATTTTATATCCTACCCTTAACGCAGATTACCTATCAGATCTGTTCATGTGACACTGCTGCTAGGAAGTGAAGACAGTTTTGGGAGACAGCCATAGACTTGGATGCATACCACCAGCAGCAGTAAAAATTGCAGTATAAACTACGGGCTTTCAGAATGAAAGGGGATACTGCGACAGGATTTTAAATGCCACCTCTTGCTGCCAGTGTAAGAAGTATTTGGGTCGCTGTGAATTGAAGCAGAATGTGAAAACTCACCTTGACCTGAAGCAGGAGGTCAAGGTGAGTTTTCCATTAACCACATCCATAATCCTTAATCATGTAGAAGTTATCACATGTAAATAATGACATTAAACAGGAAAGTATATCAAGATTGCACAATATCCCATGTGCATTTCTTTTTGTGAGGGTGAAATACATATAGAATATAGAAGGAGTACAGGTTCAGAGGAGTATTTTGACTATTTATTTTTGTCTTAAACATTGTGGTTGAACACATTTTTTTTTTTAAATTATTTCCAGACCATGTTACTGCTAAATGTTTTCCTGAATACAGCTATTTTCAAAATCAAATTGTGACCATGAAATCAACCCATGAGATTTAGTTTGATATATAGTGTTTATGCAGTTGTTAAAGAAAGGTATTCTGCTTTTACACCTCTGGAAGGTTTAGTCAAAAAACATCAGGGCAACACAATCATGTCAAAATATGCCATTGTTTTATGCATCAACTCTCTAAAATTCGAACCATTTATTAAAATTTCCCCCAGTTTAGCACATTGTAACCACTAAATGTTCTACAAATTTGGACAAACTGTTATTATGACAGATCTGCACAGGTAGGAAGTGGAGCGCTGCCAAAGACTTGTAAGTGGCAGTTGAGTTTTAAAGACAGAAGGCCTTGTCTTGTTGAGGCAGTTGCGTTAGAGCAATGAGGCTTGGGCTACTTTCCAACCTGCCAATTCAACAAAGAAAAAAAAGGAAAGGAGCGTCATAGTTCTGTCTGGTATATACGTGACAGCCAGATGGTCAGCCAGATGGTGAGACTCAGTTAACAAGATCCTAGACAGGGTGGTAAACAATGCAACAGAGAATTGCTTGGTCAATTTTTTTGGCAGACTGGCATCTACTGCATACATTTCCTGGTCCAAGCTGTTTATGATTCCTTACCTAGTCTGACTAACCTTCACACGTGGGCAAAACACCTGCCTACCATCAATGTGCTGGAGACAGCCCCTTCTACATTTCCTCAGTAGAGCCACAAAGCCTTGGCCAATGGCTGCTACTGCTGGCGCCATGACCAGGTCCTCAAGCCAACACAGGACGTGGTCACCATAGCAAAGCAAACCATACTTTTTCTTAAAGCTGGCATCATTTTCAAAAACTTACTTGCACAATGAAGATCTGGCCAACTTTCAACTGCCCAAGACTGGCAGCTAAGAGTGGATGTTGGAAAACAACTCAAATTCCCAGACCACCTCACCTAAACAACTTTCCACCCAGACATGGCCATCTTCTTAGACTCCACCAAAGAGCTGATCATGTGGGATCTGACAGTGCCATGGGAAGAACACATGGAGGGATCTATTGAAAGAAAGCTTGCCAAATACCAGCAGCTGGGTGAATGGTGCAGGAGCCGTGGCTGGCCAGCTTTCTTTGAGACTATCAAGGTGGGCTGACCTGGGTATGTGGGGTGGTGGCCATCCACAAATATCTGACTGGGCTGGGAATCATTGGAGCAGAAAAGGAGGGAGATGTATGCAATCAAGAGAGAAGACTGCAATGAAAGAAATTGTGCAAACAGAGAAATTTGGAAACAAAAGCAGGAGAACAGTGGACTGTTACTGTTGGGATGCAAGCTGGGATTGCAGGTGCAGTGGATGTCAAAGAATAATTAAATATCAAACTTAATAAATAACACCCACGAGTCATGGGGTGATACCAGCCTTGCACACAATTGGCATTATCCCAGCCAGCTTCACAAATTCCTCTGGAGAGCTTTTCCAACAGTCTTGAAGAGGTTCCAATAAAGGGTGAGCACTTGTTGGCTGCTCTTGCTCTACTCTACAGTTCAACTCATCCTAGATCGTCTAATTTGGTTGGGAGAAAGTTGGGGCCACATCTTTTGATGCAGCCCTCCACCAATCCCCTTCTTGGTCAAATAGCCCTTACACAGCCTGGAGGTGTTTTTTAAGGTCACTGTGCATCCACCTGTGCCGGTGGCCATGCTGATCCATTGTGCCTTCAATTTTTAATGCATTGCCAACAGTGGTATCAGCAAAGCCTGTACAAGAAGACATGTTCAAAGTGAATTATTACCCACTGACTGTATAACTCATAGTACTGATGGACTGTGATTTATCTTTATTAAGGTGCAAGGTTAATTATTAATAATAATAATATTATTATTATTATTATTATTATTATTATTATTATTATTATTATTATTATTATTATTATTATTATTGCTTTGTGTATTCCTATGGTTATTCAATAGTTACAATTTTGTCAATAATAATCTATAAATTAACAGATAATAAAAAAAGGGGTAGTCTTTTACTTGTTTAATTAGTCACAAATTGTGCAAGGCAGCCAATTGTTCTCCAATAATTAAAATTATGAAATTTGAAAAAACATTTAATAGCATGTACAAGGAAGCAAAATCAATGAGGTGAGGTTTGGAGAGTAGAGACCAAACTCATTCACATTGTGTAACATGGTTTAGGTACAGCACATGCGCAGTATAAAGGGAGCTAAAATGTTTGATATATGTGTGAGATTGGGTGTTAGTGTGTGTGCATGTGTGTGATGTAGAACATGAAGACTTGTCATCCCCGCTATGCGTTTTGTATCTTTTTTCCACACTACTCAGGAGTCAATGTTCCACCTGGATGAGCTCACCTTCAGATTTCATACTCTGAGGAAATCCTATTTAGTTACAAACACAAACTCACACATAAACACACGAGAAAAGCACACTGTTTTCACACACACCTCAACGAGCACCCAGAGATACTGTACTGAAGATAGGATGTGATTACACACATGTACACAGAGATACACACACATATACACTTTGGGCTAGACATATCTCACATTTAGATGTGAAAGCACACACCACATTTTCCTCCCATACACACACACACACACACACACATATTCAAGACAGAGAGAAAATGAGTGGCAGGGAAATATGAAACAACAACGCGTACAGACGTTTACAACATCAGCACCAAGAGGAAGCATTATGTGAAGGAAAGGATAAAAAAGACAGAAGATAGGGATCAAACTGTAGCATGTGATATATGGACGAGGAAGAAGAAGAAGAAGAAGAATACACTCCAAATTACTGTGTGTGCATGAGAGTGTGTTTGATCATGGATAATTTAGCGTGCAATATAAGCAAACTGGAGGTAATTAGAGAAACATGATAAGAACTCGGGGAAGTTAGAACCTGGAACTAAGATATGAGTTTATATTTTAGTAAACACTCATGAAACACAAGACGACTAATCCAATTTGGGTCCATAAAGGATCTAATTGCAGACGGTATGCAGTTATTTGCATGCAACTGCAAGCTAGCTTCCATGCTACAAGAGTCATTTTTCTCTCCACTGTGTTTGTGTATTGTCATCACAAACCTGCCCTGTGCTGTTGCTACCCAGATTCATCCTATTTCTTGTCACGCTTGTCTTCTTTATTTGTGTGTCCAAATCTGTCAGCCATATTTGTGAGGGAAGACCTAAAATTACCAGCAATGATCACATGTTCTATTTCAATCTTAAATCAGGAGAGTGAGTGGTTTTAATGAGGAACATGGCTGCACCCCACATGGAGATAAAGTGAATCATTATTTCAAATACCTAATGTACCTAATTAGTGTCCACATAAGAACATGCCGGCGTAGTCGAAAGTTATGCGCCAAGAAATGCATTATTAAAAAATCCCAGAACAACCAATAAGCTTTAAAATTAAATAAATGGCTTTTAAATTCTTGCTGACACATACATACTCAGAGAACAACACAAACAAATTAACTCAAGGATACCAAAAACTGCAAGTCACTTTATTATTATAAATAATAAGCTATGCTCTTGTCCCTCTTTCCCTTACAAATATACTTTGCTGAAGAGTGGAAAATCCATACAGCTGCACTATTGGGAAAAAGATAAATCTTAGAAAAAAATTTATTATTTGATAAATTAGGTTGACTGTTGATATATGTCATCCTAATTGTTCATATGTTAAAAAAATATGTCACAAGTATCTAAAAAAACTTAATCTGAAGCAGTATATAGCAGTTTCCTTTTCATTGTGTATATGAGAGCATTATACAATCCATATTCATCGTGTGAAATCATGTTAGCTGCCATGTTGATGCCAGAGGATAAACTGCTTCGTTGGCCCCCTTTAAAAGTCAGCAGTTTTTGTTATTTGTTCAGGGACACAGAAGAATTGCCTACTCAACCTTTTTTTACTTTTAGCAAACTAAAGCATGCTAAGTGGTCCCTTTGGATCATGTCAAAGAGAGAAAACCACAAGTGATAAGTAATGAGTGATATCTGTTGAGTTAGGGCCATGGACGGTATGAAAAAGTGGACATGAATGAGCATTTAAGGCATTCAGCTTGACTTAGACTTGCCTCTTATTTTTAGTCCTGTAGTAATCATATTTGGAAGAGAGGCTGAAGTTGAGTAAAAAAATTACTCTTAATGGTACTAAAAGTTACATGGTAAAAACTATGTTGTGTGAAAAAAAGACTTATCTATTGATACCACAACACAATTGAAACAGTATAGTCCCCTATTCTGGTCACTACAAGGACCTGTAATGGATCAAGCTATTTGCTCATATTTTACTCAAATTCATTTTTTCAGAACATGCTTGTAGTGGCACTGAAACCTGCTTAGCATCACTTTGCCAAACTTTATGCAAGACGGACTCTGCCCTTCGTTTAGGATCTGTTCTAATGAACACAAGGAAACTCGAGATTGAGATGAAATGAAAATGTACTGCACGCATTTCTACCTGTTACGGCTGTGCAATCTGAAACAGACATGGGCAGCGATTCAAAGTCTGAGCTTTGATCAAAAAGATGTTTTATGGCTTACGGTAAAACTGATTGTGAGGATCAATGACATCTAAACAGCACAGCCATGATCATGCTATCAATGCTAGGCAGGGATTCATAAAGAAAGGCATGATAACATAGCAAAATTCAACTCAATTTTTAAAATGTACACCCTCACTTGAGCATTGCACTCCGAGGAGACATCAGACTCACGTTGGCAGTTTAAAAGGAGATGCTGCAGAACTAGTTGACACTAAATTGATAGATTGTTCTGGCCTGCCAAAGTGTCAACATTGATTGATTGATTGCCTCTACTGTAATACAATATTCAACCTCTAAATAGTTAAAATTAAATCATAAGAACACAACATACACATATATAGTTGTTAACATCACTCTAAGTTGTTTTTCAAATGAAACTCAGGGAAGTGACATTTTGCATCTGCTGATGTTATTCTTTTTGGAGGCCTCATGGGAAGCAGGCGGTGACCAGTCAAGTGCCAACAACGTGGGAAAGGCGGTGAAGCATTGAGGGAGCGAACGCTTTAAGTTTTCCATCTGCCAGCTCATGCACAGGAAGAGAAATCCCTATTTTCTCTGTGAAACATCTGTTGAGTCAGACTAAGTAATCCCAGACACTGCGCCTCTCTCCACTCAAACCACACTGAGGAGCAACAATTGTGAACTCAAAGCACACATGGTGATGAAGCTGACAGTCATCTCCTCCATCCTCCCAGCCCAAAAAGCCATACTGGCAGACAGACGCCCTCCTACCCCTCCTCTGAACAACCATATTTCTAAACAAACCGCCGCTTATCGACAACAGCGCACAAAAAAAAATGATATGTACACAAACAAATGCAAAAGAGGGAGCCAGCGCTTGCAGAATAATAGCAGACAGACAACAAGAGAGGGAGGCGGTGAGAGCGCTGAAAAGGAAGCTGTTTTCATTGATTGTTCCGCGGTTTTGTTAATGAGTCCATAAAAGTGGCTGCAAGTGTTTTTACAGCGAGGCTCGGGAGAAAGAAATGACATGCTGCTCTTTGTCATCAGGGGCACATGAACTGCTGAGAGGGACATAAAGCAGTCAACATATCGAGCGCCGGTCATTTAGCAGAAGCACACGGGAAAAACACAGCCCTTACAATTTACACCCACAGGTGACACCATGCTGCAACTCTTAGAGCAGATCCCGTGTCTGATAAACCCAGTTTGACTCTGATCTTCCAAATTGTATGTTTCCCCATATTTGCACTGAATTGTATGTGCAAGTTGACTGACATGTAAAACAAAGACAACAGAATGGGAAGTCACCACTTAACATATTTTTTTTTAAAAAACATGGAAGAGGTTGTATATCACTGTTAACACCAATGTATAGTCTTTTAACATATCTTAAGCATGCTATAAAACAGTTTGGAAATGTAATGTACATCTTGCTTGGGGGCCTGTGGTTACAGAGAGTGTAAAGTGAAAATCCCAATTAACATCAGACGAAGATTGACACTTCTTAATGAGTTGTGACTTCATGTTCAGGTCACAAGCAGTTCACACAAATCATTAAACAGACTGAGATCTAGGTTGGGACAACCAACAGACTGAGCATCCCCCAAAGGCTGAGACACTCACTGATTTTTAAAATTACTTTGATTAAGTTGAGGCACCAAAAGAACTAGTTACAAATTGAGTGAAAAAGAATAGGGTTTGGAAAACAAAAAAATAATAATCAAATGAAAACATACTGTGATTTGTATGTTGGAATTCACTGCTTTAGGTTTTAAAGGTCGTTGAAATGTTTTTACCGTTGTGTTGTATGATCAAAAGGAAAGCATCATATGCTGTGTGATAATCGCCATGTTCCAACCACACATCTCTAAAAAGTCCGCTTTTCTCCTGACAAAAAACGTAAATGCATTGTGCAGGATTATAATTCCATCTAAAGGACGTGGATCAGTCAGGGTGGAGGTGCAGCTACAGGGACACTTTGCTCTCACATCCTGTGTGCTGCTGCCAATAGCTCTCGTCGTTCCTCTCTGCCTGTCACTGGATCAAACCTAACGTCGGAGACTGTCAGTGTCTCTTTGTGTCCATCTATTTCTGTCTCTGTCATCTCTTTGTCTATGTTCATCAAAATCTGGCTTTCCGGATTCATATTCCCACTTATTTTTGGTTTCTTGCATTTTTTTTTAGTGATGGAAGTTACGTTCATGTTGCCCTATTATGTTGTTCATATAAATTTTCCTGTGTAATAATTATATTTGTTAATTGTATTTGGGAAACACCAGGAAGGGATTTCTCTGAAAACAGCTCTGCTTTAACAGCATCTCTACCAGTGGTGGAGTTATGATTTCATGGGCCTGAGTGCAGGACACCAATGATAGGCCCAATTTCAGGCCTATTCGCATTGGCTGCCTTACAGTTCTTGCAGGGATATTGGCTTATACATACACACACACATTATGTGTGACTTTAGTTTTTCAACAAAAACATAAATTAAGGCGGAGTGATACTAAAATAAAACAATGACTAAACAAGCATCAACAGCAGCCTAGTTATATTTAAATCCGCTCAGTGTGGCTTGTACTTTACATGCTCTCTTTGTTGCCCCCCCCCCCTTCCTTCTTTTAACATCATGGCACGATCCTAGTCTGTTCTCACATTTGATTGGCCACATTGTCATTCAACAGTGACACATCGGTATCCTATCAGGCCCCCAGGGTGCTGGGCCCCAGTGCTCTGCATGGCCTATAGGAACACCACTGGTCTCTACCTCCATATCTAAATATCTCACTCTGTGTCAGCAGCTGAGACTAGATCATCAGGAGCACATGACTGCATTTCATCACAGTTCCCTACTTGTTTTGCTACTCTGTGTTGGTTAGTATTTACTTTGTGGTGTCATATTCCTTACCTCTGTTTATTTCCGTCTCACTTATTGTGAAGCAACAGGAAAATTAGTCTCAAATTAAGTGCCAGCGCAGTGTCACTCCCAACTCGTCAGATACTGACCCCAAAGCCCAGATTTCACCCCAGGAGGCCGGTGTTCATGTCCCATGTGAAACCAATCACCACTGTTGTGATTTGGAGTCAACCTGGGTCACTACATCCAGTAGTTTAATGAGGAAGGAGTTGTTTTTAATCCAGATACTGTTTTTATTTTGTATTACCCTGACCTCAGTACTTTATAAGTGCTTTAAAGGTTCATGTTTCCTTTAAAACCTAAATATATTTTGAAAAGTCACTTTACATTTAACTAGCTGAAAGTTCTAGACTGAAGTGATGGGTTTCTGTGTGTTGAAACACACGAATGATGAGTTAGGATGACAATGTGTTGACGAAGGTGGCCTTCACAAAGTCAAAAAACTGATGAAAAAGTATCAACTGAGACTACTCACCAGTGATTAGTTGGAGGAAAACCAGTCAAACACGGGATCTGCCTCAAACCGAAATCTACACAATGTCCACGAAACACATTTTTTTCCTCCTTCCCCTTTCAATTTGGAAATTGAAACTGACATGAAATGTACCAACGTCACATAATTCCTTTAAAGGGTCTCTGGCATTAGGGAAGCCTTGTGCAAATGGTGCAAATTGTGTGTGTGTGGGGGGGGGGGTTTCTACATTTTGTCATGTTTATCATAGTAAAATAAAATGGTAAGCAAATAATCAGTGCAGCTCTTCATCATCAAATACTATCAGCATTGTAAGTTTCAGCTGGCTGGATCATGCATAATGACTTTCTATATTAAAGGTATGCAATATGAAAATGCACTATATGCAACATGTGTTTACAAATGCACCAATATACATGGTGCCAAGGATTAACAATCTACAAATGGGGCGGAATGGGAAGAAATATTTCCAATTGTTTCCACAGCAGTTTCTCTTGTTTTATTAATTAACACGACAAGCTTTCACTCTTGGAAACAAGGCAGAAAGATGGTAATTACAGAAGTACTATCAGAACTAAAGGATGTGATCCAAAGAATGCAATGAAACACGGCAATTTGAATAAATAAATAAAAAATGACCTCACCTCATTTGTCGATTATTGCATTTGCATTCACAAAAGTAAATTTGGACTCAATAGTTGAGTGAATAAATTGTTACATGAGCCATTATTTCAGCATTCTGTCGAGGTTCATTTAGAGTGTAGACAGTCAGAGTACATGATGAATACTGCAGTGAAATGGGCCCGTTTTCTCTGTCTGCCTTTTCCCTCTTTTTCTTACATTCTCTCCATTCCTCCCTCTCTGCTCTGTCGTTAATTTCCTTGTTGCTTCACTTGACTGGTGATTGAACGCCACCGGGTGTTCAGAGCAAATTTCACACGTGGTCGGGACCGGGTAACCAACTGGAAAATCCCTCTTCAATCTTCACCTCTCGTCTTCATTCTTATTCCCATCTTCTGCTCACTTGCACCTCTTCATTTCTGTCCACTTTTCTCCCTCCTCAGCATCATTTTGTCCTCTCCTTCCCGCCTCCACACTTGACCCTTGGTAGACCTTTTAATGTGAATATTTGTCACTGTGTGCTCTATATGTCTAAATATATACAGTCATACCATCCACAAATTGCCTTTTATCACACTCATATTCCTCTGCTGTAAAGCGCATACACAAACTGATATTAATTATAATAATTTAGACCTTTTCATCATTTTCTGCTTTTGGCATCTCATGCATATTTTCATTTATTAATTTCTGCCAAACGTGACCAGGCTTTTAAGTGGGAATTTGTGTTTATAAACCTCATATTTCCTGTCTAATCTGTATTCTGCTGGGTTTTTTTTTCTTCATTTCTGTTGCTGCTGTGCCCTGCAGGGATCAATAAACTTCCCATCTTATCTCTTTGCACCCTCTCAGCTCCTGCTATCCACTCCACTCTCTCTCTGTTCACACCTTAAATCAGATCAGCCACCCTCTCTTTTTCCTACTTATTTGCTGTTCTACTTCCATGACTCTTCTGTGGCTATTGATGACTACCTTATCAGTTTTTTCTTCCCAGTTTTTATGTTATTTCATCCCTTTTATCCTTATCTTCTGTCTTTTTTCTATACTTGTACGTGCATTTGTCTCTCCACTCCTCTTCTCACATTTCCATCGTTCCCCCATTCTCTAATCTTCCATTAACTCTCCCTTCTTCCCCTTCTCTTCTGCCTCTGTTTCTCCCTTCCATTCCTAATGTCCTCCTCCTCTCCATCTCTTACTGCATACTTGTACCTTTTGTCATCCTTCTCTTCATCTCCCCCTACTTCACCTCCTGGCCGGGGCAGGAGTGCTGTACCGGTGTAACAAATCCCTGCTGAATCCCCTCAGTCTGAGTCGCTGCTCTAATGAGCTCAGATCAGCCACAGCAGCCTGCAGCCACACTGCTGCCATTTCACTGACACTCAATGACAGCTATTAAAGTGACATGTGTGTGTTAGGGTGTTGAGGGGGCAGTCGCACATGTATGTGTAGATAAGGCAAATTTGGAGATCTGTAGATCATTTTGTAGGAAATTACCTTTTAGTTAGTCAACATCCCTGAAAAATACAAATCTTGAGTGTAGCTTCTGTGTGTAACTACAGAGACCCTGCCCTGCATGGGTATTCTCTCTTTTTCTTCTTGTTTCACTGTGTTCAGGGCGTCTTCGAGTACCAGGAAAAGAGCCTCTGGTCCCCACGTGGGAGTGTAACCCCCAGCCACCAAAAGCATGCAGCCAATTCCCAGGACATCAAATTGTGCCCTTTTGGGACATCCCTTGGTGTCAGTTATTTCAGTGCCGTGTGATTTTTTTTTTTAATGTGCATCATTGTTTCCCCTGCTCCCTCGTCTCTCTTCTCGGCTGTGTGCTGCTGTCAGTGTTTGACCAAGGGCAGGGGGGCACAGAAAGAGAGAGCAGGGAGAGCACAGCGAACAGAATGGAACGCGTGTTTCAGCGGCACTCACGAAAAATCGGACAATGCAGAATATCCTGACGGGGTTGTGCAGGTGTAATTTATTCTTATTCCGTCCCCTCTCTTTATTCAGTGTCTAGCTTGCTCGAACATCACTGCTCTCTGTATCTATCTCTCTGGGGAAGCTGGGGGTAACTTTTACAGATTTAGTGGGCTCAAGATGCGTATACCAAAAAATAGTCGCATGAAATGCATGATGACACAGTTCTCATCTATTAAATGTATGAGCTGCTTTTTTTTTTTTTTTTTTTTTTAATTTTTCCAAACAAAAAATGTTTGGAAAACATAATCAAAGTATGTCCAATTTACACCGTTTAATGGGTCTGCAGAGGAACAGTAAGAACAATTCCCCCTGTAAAGTTTAATGGAGCTTTAGTGGAAAAATACATTTTCTAATTTCTAATATTATTTACGTGACATTCAGCCCTACTAGATGTAGAAAATCCCAAACTAAAAAAATAATGGAAGCACTAGCCATGCACATTTATCAGACTTACATGCACGAACATGCATGGCCGGTCTATCTACCAACACAACAGAGACGCTTGGATTACAGCACGCTCTGAGGGATCAAGACTTAATTCTCTGCTCAACATGCCATTAATCCACTATATCTCTACAGAGCAAAAACTTTGTGACACATCATTGTTTTATAATATCTCATATATTTATATAGAACCATTCTTTCCAATATCAGGGAGCAATCAAAATAAGGCCTTAAAAAGTATTGTTTTCAAAAAGATCTGCACGACTGTGTGTTGTAATGTAACAAAAGTATGCACTCATAGAATCTCCCAAAAGGTTATAATTAAGTGTTGTTGCATAAGTCTCAAAAGTCACAGTTCACCAGTAGCCTTCAGCAGGGTTTGTACTTATGACATATAAAAATTAAACACTGATGCATCCCACATGCATTCCCACTCAGACCTGACTCACAGCTCAGTAACAAGCAGCCAGATGTTGCATGTGGAGTCACTGACAGCAATCCTCATCATGTATTCAGAAACACACTGAGGGAGACAAGACAAATGTAGCCCATCTAGAAGTTAAACCCACAGGGGGAGACGTGGAAGATCTGCATATGGGATCTTCACTGAGAAACTTCAGGGCAACCACTTTTTTACCAGATGAAAATCTGATTTGCAGTGGTCCTACAGTGCAAAAGGTACAACAATGTTACTTTGAATGTGGGACACTGTTACACACTGGATTGCACACAAAAAATGTGTTTTTGATGATGCCAAAACTAGATAATCATCTTTCATGTGTTGAACGTAAGAAGATAGAACTTTTTTTTCTTTTTTTTTACAATTTTGACAACATATTATCAAAGCTATTAAATGTATATCCTGATCCCTGTCAGTGTTTAAAACTTAGCTGAAATGTAAACACAAAACCAGTCGGATTATTCTCAAGGTCAGCAGCTTATATTGGTTGGTACAGTGAAGGAATGAGTTGCTCACAATGAGGAACCTAAATACTCTGCAAAGCCTTTTGGTTTCTTTGTCTTCAATTCCTTTGGTTTTCCCGGCGGTCAAACAATGCTTACAAAATAAACATTCTGTCTTCATAGGATATTTTTTGTTTGTCAAAAAAGCTGTGATGAACTTGCTGTTCTTTACTTTGAACAAAAATGAAGCAAGATAGCCACATATAGTCTCTCTTCAGACGGTGGAGAACAAACCAGAGTTAGAAGGAAGGACTATTGAGCCATCGCAACAATGTCATTGAGTTACTGAGCAGAGGCACACATTCATGAAAAAAAAGTTAAGTAACTCCAGTGTTGCAGTTTTAAACCCCTCCACGTCAAAGCAGTGACACTTAACCACAGTAATATAATGTATTGAGAGATGGCTTTAATAAAGTAGAGTCAGCATGAGGAGGCAGCCAGTAGGTGTAGTGATTATCTGAGAGGGCAGTCGGGGGAAAACTAAGGGCCAATCATTTTATCCTGGCTTGTCACTGCACAGAACATAGTGTTATTTTAAAGAGAAGCTGAAAGAGGGATAGAACAGAGAGAGAGAGAGAGAGAGAGAGAGAGAGAGAGAGAGCAGAAGGGCTCACAGGAGACTTATGGCTTAGTCAGTCACCCAGCTAAACACTCCATCAGCCTGCGCTTTAGTCAGTCTCATCCATATCCTCCTTCTATTTCCCATCATCCATCCATCCATCTCTCCACTCGCCACCATTATGTGATAAATCCTCACAACATCACAGCATTTTAGCCATCCCTCCATCCCTTTGTCTGTCCTATTTTAAGCATCTCATCTCACCTCTGTGATACACACACACACACACACACACACACACACACACACACACACACACACACACACACACACA
>JAOWBC010001052.1:589476-599672 GCA_028566105.1 Hypoplectrus providencianus | reverse complement strand
GACAATATAACACTGATCATGTCAAAAGGCCAAAGCAAACATCACCTATTTGAGCGTAATGATGAAAGCATTGATGGTTCTACCAACCCTAGATATCAATGCCATCCATTAGTATCCCTGTTCAGGTTCATTATATAGCATGTTTGAGAGGGCTGAGGGCTGTTTTATCTACAGACACATACATTAAATCATTGCTTTGGTTGTTTATACCTGCATGAGTATATTTTTCAGGAGGTGTTCAGGTATTTAACAGGAAAAGGAGCCCTACTGTGACAGGAATTGCACAGGTCCCAAACTTGTAATGCTATACTCCAGGCTATGATAATATGTCTCACGGGATTTTCTTCAAGAATACAAACCTGTAATATGATGAATGGAAAGGCTATCCATCCCTTATATTCTAATGAGTTGCTTTGTCCAGATTGTTTATAGCAAATGTGGGAATCACATACTTTGGAATTTTGGAATTACTTGAGTGAAATAACCACATCTGAGGTAACTCAGAAGGCTGGAATAGTTTTTTGAATGAGGCCTGGATTTGCCTGACCCATAGCGTTAACTACACAATGTGAACCTGGTGAAAGACATTTACACTATCCTACCCCTGCTGCTGAAAACAATCCCAGAGGAAACACTGCACTGTCTATATCATCATCACTGTCTAGTCAAAAAAAAACAGTCTAGTACATTGTCTTTGAACAAAACCTTTACAGAGGCAGATTGAAATACTTTACATCACAACTGAAACTAGCTTTGAGCTCAAGTGCCAGAACATATATATATATATATTTTTTTTTTCTTTTAATATGATAAGCTTAAATGCAGCAGACTAAATAATACTGTGAAGTGTCAAGGTGTGTCTGTAATGACTGCACTGCTTCCAGATACAACACAGACCTCATCCTGAAATCCTATTATGGCATCCTTACGGCTCATTTGTTAATTTTCTCCTCATCAAGTCTAGAATATGATGTGTGGATGAGGAGCTTAGCCAGGAGAAACAATGCTGCCTGTTTGTGAGCTATAAATGCGTCTTATCCCTAAAACAGGGACAATTGGCTAGTGTACATTTCTTTGTGATGAGAAACATTATTCTACATGCAGACAAATACATACCCCTGCCAATTCTCCTTTTGTGCAATCTCCCGCTAAGCTTCCATACTATAATACACGAACTGAATAGGAAATTTGGCCCAAATCTTGGCTGAAAACACTGTATTCTGCAGCCGAGGCTTCAAAATAAATCCATGATGAATGACAGTATCCTGACCTGGTTAGTGATCATTAAATATAATCAAGAGCAATGCAGCTGCTTCAGGAAGCTTAGGCTGTTGAAAGAGGAGCTTCAGACTCCTGATGTGCCTTAGCCCAGAGGCAGACTTAACTTATTTACATGGTTTATTGCAAAGACGCATTAACAAATGAACATGAGCTTATTCAAGCTGCAGTTCCTAACCTTATGATCTCATTCTAACTTTTTTTTTTTTTTTTTTAAATAATTTTCTGAAAGTGCAGACTGAAGGTAACACTAATGCCAAATGCCTGTCAGTCCCATCCGCCACTTCACTAGATAACCATCTTGTTCCAAGGCTTTTCTTTTCTCAACATTGCTTTGGCAGCAAATGAAATTGGCTGGCGGGATTCTCAGTGCACAAGCCAGTGTGTCTCAACCCACATTTTAAAGTCAGGATCAGCAGCGAAACCCAGCTGCATGATTCTGTGATCCATGAAGAGATGTTTCTCTCAAACATTTTGCTTTGCATTTAGCTTTCTTGATCAAACCTGAAAGCAGGGTAGAAGGCAAACTGTCACAGTGGCAAGTCATAATTAACACCAGAAGTCACACATCACCCAAGAATACATGTGTGATTTATGGTATAGGAACACTTCAAGCCACTCCAACAACAACAAAATTCAAACAAGTTAGTTTTTTTTTTTTTTTTTACCTCACCAGATGGTCAGGCTACAAACTTGATGAATTGGGTGCGAACATTTCCAATAGCATCAAGCAGTGAACAGGATACACATCATCATATTGACAGACATTTCACTTAGAGAAAAGAAGATATATATATATATATATATATTTTGATATCATGAGATAGACTTGTCTCAAGCCTGAGATATTTTTGTATTTGTTTTTCAACTACACGCACACACAAACAACACACATAAGCCCTTAAACAACATCACATTAACAACTCATAAAAGTTCATTTACCTTCTAAAGTAGTCCAGCACGTGTTGTGGAAGGTGGTAGACTCAACAGACTTCTCTTTGGATTGAGGTGGAAGTTCTTCCAATTCATGTGAGCAATTATGAACTAAACAAAAGGGGTTCAAGCACAATATGTCAAAGAAAGTCAATCAAAACCACCTGTGTTTATTTGCTTTATACAGGGTGTTCAGTTCACACCTCACAAACTGGCCAAATCCATTTTGCCCATGGGTGTTTTCACAGAGACATCCATACCAGAATAATCCAAAATCTGATTATAAACTTCCATAGTTACAGTCGCTCGGCTAAAAGTGTTATATGAAAAGATAAGTAGTTCAATCGATCAGAAACTACCGCACAAACAATCATTTCAAAACATTTAAACAGTACAGAAAACCCCTAACTTGGTTTGGCCCAGTGATGTCAGTAATGATGTCACTAACGACTGAAATCAGGAAAAGCTGCGCCAAGGTGTGATGAGAGGGAACGGTCATGTATCACCGAAGAATACATGTAACTTATGGTAAAGGAACATTTCAAGCTACTCCAACAACAAACAAGTTCAAACTAGCTATTTTTTTTCTTCTTCTTATTATTTTTTTTTTTTTTTCCTCACCCGATGGTGCGAACATTTCTAATAGCATCCAGCAGTGAACAGGAGGGGGAAAGAAAGGGGGGGACATAACATCTTACAGCTTGCTGTAATCGGAGTCAGATACTTTAATGGCTTAATTTAGCTTCAAATTATACATGTTTATACATGTTGGCTGTTTTTAAGGCTCTTGCTGACTGTTCAAAGCAATGAACTTTGGGGAACAGCTGGTAGAATTTACCTTCAGAATGAGAAACTGTGGCTAACCTAATTCCAGGAGGCACACAATACTGCTACTACTGACATCTTTAAGTTTGAATGTGCTCATATTTTGAATTTGGCAACAAATGTGTGTGAAAAAAACACAGTGCATCTGTTAATAATTCCATGGTGTTCCATTTTTACCTGTTGAACCCAAGAGCCCAGTAATTGATTATAATTTCACGTTATTTACAAAGCCAACACATTGCTAATCAATAATGTGACAGGATGACCCCCTCTTCAATATGTCATTATTTAGCATGACAGGCCGTCAGGCATGTTCAAAGACATTCATCACCTGTTTCATCATCTTGCTATATGGTATCAGAGGAGCACTGTTCTCCTTTGATTGGCTTGTTTTAATCTAGCTAAACCAACGTGCAACAATCATAGTTTAAATAACAATAAAGCAATTAACATAAAACCAAGGTTATCATTTTTAAATCAATAATTATGATTGCACATCTTAAGGTGTTACAACAAACATTTTCTGGTGCTGCTTCAAGGCAATAACCTTGTTGGTTTGATTCTAATTTCCAATCTTTACTCCTTGTCAGACTGGATTAGGTTCTCTGGAGGAGGTGGGTTCATTTATACCAACTCTACTCCATAATCCTAATCCCCATCCAGGCTGGCAGCCTTCTTTCCACCTTGCAACTATGAGTGAGGTCCATTTAAAAACGTTTTCATCCCCATCCACTGTTTCAACAGTCTATCATATTATTAAAACTATGACTGGCAGACACTGGGATGTATGCTCATTTAAACAACAGAATGCTATTGAATCATGGATCCTGCAGTCAATCAATATGTGAAATTAAGTCACTCAAGAGCCATATTAATGTGTTCTCGTGTCACTAAACAAGACTGGTTCAATAAATTTGTGCTTCTTTTCTTGACTGCTATGGAAGACAATTGTATTCTTATTGACAGTAAATTAATAATTATAATAATTGTTACTGTTGTAAGCTTACATTCGCCCACTGATATTAGCCTGCATTAATCACATTGCAGTTCAAGAAATCTAATTAAATTAACTTTTTGTGTTTCGTTGAAGGTTTGGCCCTCAAATTGCTGTGGTTGAAACAGCAACTGCTCCTGAACAGGTAAAGTTTAGAGAAAAATATCTAAATATGTGAACCAGTTACTGCTAATAAAGTTGTGATTAGATCCTGACATGGACAGCTTAATCAAAGAACATTATAGATATGAAACTATTGATCTGAATGCCTATATCATACTTGTATCTTTCTCACATCCCTTCCCATTACTTGCAAGTAATAATAATCCCCATCCAGCCTGGCAGCCTTCTTTTTACCTTTTAGCTCAAAATAATCAATTATGTGTGCTAAGTCTACTGTTTCTAACAGTCATATAAATTATAAATGCACACACCTGGATGTATGCTTAGTTACACAGTTTAATGTAAGTGAAGCATGGATCCTGCAATCAATCAGGAGGGCGAGTCTAGAGCCATACTAATGATGTGGATTATAGCTCAGCCTTTTCTATGAAACTTGACCATAAACTCATTCATTCATTCATTCATTGTCTATACCGCTTAATCCAGGTAATCCTGGGTCGCGGGGAGGCTGTGCCTATCTCAGCCGGCATCGGGCCAGAGGCGGGGTACACCCAGGACAGGTGGCCAGCCTATCGCAGGGCTGACCATAAACTCAGGAGTTAAAATAACAGGATTTTATTTAGCTCTACGTAGATTGTCATTAAAAAGTTTGGAGGATAGATTCTGACATGGACAGCTTAATCCAAGATCATTATAGATACAAAATGATTTAGCTGAATGATTCTTATGTATTACAGTGTTGGATCATCATGTTTACATCCTCACAATGTTATATTCACATCTTAAAAACAACCCTCTCTCATGTGTGCAAGATTTAAAAATAGTCCAAGTCAAGTAGAGATCTGGGTTATACCTCAATCTATATATATATATATTGTTTTTTTTCAAAGCAATATTTTGGCCCAGAGAACAGCTGCTTACTGGATATTTCTCCTTTTCATACCATTCTCTGTAAATCCTACAGATGATTGAGTGTGAACATCTCAGGAAATGAGCAGTTTGTGAAACACACAGAGCAGCAGGTCTAGCACTAACAACCCTCTGATGCTTTGAACTTCAGCAGGTCGTTTTCACCGCGCCTTGCTGCTTTGTGATTGGCCAATAAGATATTTGCATAAATGAGCAGGTGTACAGGTGTACCTAATAAAGTGGCCAGTAAGTATAGTTTCATGGCAGAGAAAGAGTTGAATGAAAGTCAGGAACAAACCAGATGAATATTTGCTCAAAGAGGTTGTATTATCCTCAAATTTTGTGACCAGGATTTCTCCTTATTTTTACCTCAAAGTGCCTCCAGTTATTAAGTGCAAACCCAACTCACTAAAGACCTACCTAAGAAAAACATCTTTGCTGTATGTTTCAGAAAAAAGCTTATCCAAAAATAATATTTATTAAGTGTGTTACACACTGAAGATTTCCAGCTTCTAGCAAGACAGAATGTTTGACTAAATTTAACTTGAGTCATTATACAGGTCCCTGATGGAAATCCAACCTATTACAAAAATTCTACTTACTCTCCCTCACAGCATGATTTTGCTTTCTCGTTGCAGTGTGCCCATGTGTGACTGAGACTGCATGTGCAAATGGATGCCTTATTGGATCCGGCAGTGGCACCGGAATAATGACATTTCCATGTTTTAAAGAGCTTTTAATAGTTTTTGTATTCACGTTGTAGGTCCCTCCAGCAAAATATGGATCCGTTTTCAGCCCTTGTCAAATGTCTGAGGGAGAATTCACGTTTACAGATAATCTAATGGTCTTCTGCTCAGGCATCGGTAAAGAGCCCCAATCTGTTTGTCCTTGGCTCTGACTTATCTCCACCGCTTTTGTTGCATCTCACTTCAATATTTTTCACCCAGGGCTAAACCACTTTTAGGCATATTAATAGATGACCCTGAAACTTCCTTAGGAGTCAAAGTAAACAGGCTTTGACCACTCTCCCAACTGATGCACACGAACAGCAACAGGACAGAGAGGTAGGACACAGCAGAAAAATAAGAGGACAAAATACGGGAAGGACACTTAAATGAACGCTCCATGACTTGTTTGCTACTTTTTTACTTAAAGCAGTTATAATCAATGAGAAAACAATGTGACACACCTACAGCAGTACACTGCTTCTGTTCCAGGGGCCTCATGTATCAAAGACTCCCTTACTGAGGATGCATACCCAAAAATCTGCATACTCACCATGTCCTCTGCTCCTTTACACACACACACACACACACACACACATCCTAATCAATGTGAAGTTGAGCACACATGTAGGATCCACCATCCCTTCTTTGGCCCACAAATAATTACAATACACCATGTCAGCTCACTCTGCTTTTTGGAGGTTTTTAGTCCCAGAACAAGTTAAAACAGACTGAGTGGAAAATTGTCAACAAAGCTTGGAACACAGCTGGATCAGAAACCTCTGGTGTATCATCAAGATTAGTTTAGCTGAGTTTAAAAAAATCACATAATACATAACTCAGTGTAAACATTTTGGGCCTTAACCCCTGCATGCTGGATGTTGTGAAACGCATCAGAGTATAGATGCCACTGGTTGGACCCAGAGCAACCAGAGCCGTCACCAACAGAGTAAAGGGAGACAGGAATAGTTGGGAATACCGTCCAGAAAAAGTGTATTTACAATGTATTTAATGTAAAGTGTATTTAGTGTATTTATTTATTTTGTACATGCTGATGTCAAACGCTATCATAAATTTTCATCCTTAAATGGATAAAACTGTTCTGTACCAAAATATGTAAGTGATAATTGTAAGAAATTAACTAATTAACTGAGCGGACATGGATTTTATCCAGGCCCTCTTTCCAGATGTTCAAAAGACTTGGATGGACCCATATTTACATTAAAGCACTGCGTATAGCTGAAATGGTGATATTAACAATAAAACAGGTAAGAAGCAAACAATACTTTAATCTACAATTTAAAAATGGATGATAAGAAACTAGTCTTGGATTTATTTTTACAAAAGACCAGCATTATAATGTGCAGTCTAAATTTGTGAGCCAATACTGTATAACAGTCCCGCCCTGTAGGTCACACACACACACACACACACACACACACACACACACACACACACACACACATACAGGGAAGGTGTTCTAAGCAATTCAAGTGGCACTGCTTCAGAGGTTCTTCATGAACAGCGAGAAACAAAAAAGACTTCAATCAGTGATATCAAACGGTGTCTGGCACCGATGCTTAACGGCTGATTTTCTGAGATTAGAGGAAGCATCCCATCCTGTTGAGCTGTGGCCAAACAGAGCAGGAGAATAATTAAAGGCTTTGATGCCTCTGAAAAGGGTTGCCCCTTCTCTGAAAATAGCAACAACCAAGAAAGTTGGTTGCTTGCTTCTTGCTTTTTCTCTTGGTCTCCTCCTTGTTTGCTTTCTCTGCCTCAGTAAATTTCAGTTCCTCTACATCTACATTTAGGGCTTCAGGGAACTTCCTTGTCTTTGTTCTTTTTCATTCCTTTTCCTTTTTTTCCCTCTCCTCATTTATTCAGCTCCTCCTCCCATTTTCTTCCCAGTCAATTTTTACTCTTTTCTAAAAAAAATCTGTTCAAGCCACCATGCATCTATTTCCTATAAGAGCAAACCTGTCTGTCTTCCTGGATCCGTTTTTTTTTATTTATTTGTTCTGTCTCCTCCCTTCTTGACAGCAAGGGTATGATCTCCACGACTTCGCCAAATCACAAGTCTGTCATGTCAGGGCAACTCAAGAGTTACAGCTCTGTCCCCTGGGTAAAATGTTTAGAGTGGACAGGACATTTCCTGCATTCTAACTAGGTGGTATCTGTGTGACACTGCAGCCAGGGTTGCCAGTAGTTTGTCAAGTCTCACTTTACTACCACATAGTGCTGCTCTACTTCTTAATGCTTTATAGTGGTTGTTAAACACATTGGAGCTCGGCTCACTTTCTTCAGCATTTGGGCAGTACAGTTCTGCAAAACAGGATTTTTGAAACATGCCACTTTCCTAGCTTGGAATGGGACTTATTTTGAAAAAAAAAAAAAAAAGATGGAAGCAATTGGTGACAGTAGTGATTTAAATTGAAGCCAGATTGTACTTTGTTAATGTGAACGGCATATATGTATAGATAGATAGAACTGTATCTAATGAGGGGCCCCAAGATGGCGCAGTGGTTAGCACTCATGCCTTACAGCAAGAGTGCTTGGTGCCGAGGGTTGTGAGTTCGAATCCCAGGCGGCCGGCACTTCTGTATGGAGTTTGCAGGTTCTCCCCGTAGGTGCGTGTGTTTACTCCGGTTTCCTCCCACAGTCCAAAAACCTGCACGTTAGGTGGATTGGCGACTCTAAATTGACCCAGCGACCCAGGAATACCTGGATAAAGCGGTTCAGACAATGAATGTATCTCATGAATTAGATACCACACAGGACATAATTACTTTCTCTAGATTTATATTGTTGGGCATAAGATGTGTGGGCTACTGGGTCGCCTGAGAGTAGCTTGTTCTTTTAAATGTTGTTGCAGTCTTTTACTTAAAATATGACTTTAAAAAAAGAAAAAAATACCAAATAAAAGCAATGATCTCTGACTTTTGACAGAAATCATGAGATGAAACCTGTTAAATGCATGTTTAATCACCATAAACTCACTCAAATAACCCAAAGATGTACAACTCAATACACTCTCTGTGTCCTTCAAACGGAGTTAAACGTAATGTTAACCTGTAGCTTTTATATAGTAACAATTGAAACAGCAGGGTTTGGCTTTATGCATGCTTTCATTAGCATGCAACTGAAAGTATGTGGTCAATGACTGGAGCTCAATATTTCCAAACATGAATTCAAGCTGTGCCTATAATATCTGTTTTGTATTTGTACAGGAATATGTAACAAGATATGTATAAATGTATCTTTTACTTTTCCATGCAAGTTGCATGGCTGTTTGCACAAAAAACAGGTACTTGTAAGAGTAAGAATATTATTATTCAATGCTACCAGAATATAACCAAATTCCACAGCGAGTGAGACTGTGACAGTGAAGATCATTTTAGTTAGATTTTAAATTAGTTATACTCAATAAAAATACTTTGTAAATGAAGAAAAAAAAACCTTCATGATCTTTACATAAATATTTCTCTCCCCCACTTCATATCGTGTTACCTGTACATCATCTTTTGCATAACCTTTCGAACAAGTATTATATATTTGTGTTTGAGCCATAACTTTCAATTGTAAGACATATACATTGAGTCAAATTTCACAATGTATAGACTGCCACCATCTGATCAGCAGAATGCACTACCAACTGTATTGTATCCTACCACAGTTTAATATTAACATCGAAAAATGGAAATGGAAAATATTTTATATAAGATTAATTTGTGTAAAAGCTATCACTATGCAGTTTGATATGCCAATATATGGATACTGAAGGGTACAGAGTCAATTTTAATAAAATTCTACTATAGTGCATATCATGCCTGGAAAGGCTACTGAAATTACCCATTTCTATTGATGTAGTCTATGAAGGCCTGCACAGACAGTGTGAAAGTGAAAGTCCATTACCATGTTCCTTAGCTCCTCTACTTTCCGATTGCCGTTCAGCAACCTGCATATTGGTACATTAACTCATAGTGATCATGCATTTATGTTAGTGTTCTCAAGAAATTTTAACAAAAGAGGAATTTTACATCAACTGCATTTTGCTATGAACCGCTGTGCTGAGTGACTGCTCGAGCCTTCACCAAAATGAAAGGCAAGAACTTCCCTGATGCACAGGAGCTGCTCTGGTGGTTCTGTGTGGCTTTGGTTTAATTCTAATGCCAAGGTCTAAAGCTTGTATCCTGACATTCAAAAAAAGACCAAGTCTATACAGTGCATTACCAATTATCTAACCACTATGTGCGTCATTCATACAGCATAAACTGCATACAGCAGCTTTTTATTACACTTCCTGAAGTCTAACAATCTCCTGTGGTGCATTTGAGTGGGGTTTTCACACAGCAGTAATGCATTTGGTGTTTCTGACAAAGAGCAGCCCACATCAGTTTGTGTGAAAAAAA
>JAOWBC010001052.1:530383-540591 GCA_028566105.1 Hypoplectrus providencianus | reverse complement strand
TCCGGACTATAAGGCGCACTTAAAAGCCTTAAATTTTCTCAAAAAACAAAGGTGCGCCTTATAATCCGGAGCGCCTTATATATTGTTCTGGAGTGAAACAGCCCCCTCTAGGGAATTAATATGGATGATGACGGATTTATCCGACTGTTTTGTTTCGCTTCATGTGCCTTATAGGCCGGTGCGCCTTATATATGAAAAAAGATTTAAAAAATAGACAATTCATTGACACTGCGCCTTATAATCCAGTGTGCCCCATAGTGTGGAAAATACGGTAACTATTTATTTATTCCTACAACCGCACTGTCACTGGCAATATGAATGCAGTCCAAAAACAGGTTTAATCACAGTCTCTTAAGGCTGAGATGTCAGACCCAGCAGAGAAGACGCAGGATGCCAAACTGGCAGGCAAATGTCAGGAAGTGATAAGACAGAGATCGTGGTTGGGGACAAAGGCTGAGTAGTTCACCAGGAATATAACGGGGCAGGTTAGTGAGAGCAGGCCAAGGGAAAACACTGGAGAGTCTTGCATGGAGGCTGAGACAATCTGGCAGTGAGTGCATGAACAGGTGAGGCTTAAATAGAGTCTTGATAACTGATGAGGAGCAGCTGAGTGCACAGGTGAGCAGAGCCGGCTGATGAGGCTGGCAGGTAGAGAGAGCGGAGGGAGGGGAGTGGAAAATGACTGGCATTACTACACCCTGTTAAAATGATGGACAATGTCTTTTGTTAGGTTTTTCAGATAAGGTGAAGATACGTTTTTCTAGCTTTCAGGTCCCATTGGTTTTAGTAAATTTAAGTCGTTTGTATTGGCAAAAAAATACATCTCATAGTTACGTTTTAGACGGTCCTCTGCCACTATATTACTGACATAGTTGTAGTGATTGATAGCAATGCAAAGTTTAAATGGCAGGTGTCACATTTAGGGTGGGAGGGAGAAACGGTGGATGGTCTAACAAACAGTGAACTTCAATCCAGGAAAACGGAGACTTTTAAAGTAGCTCACTTTTTTTTTTCTTTTTCTTTTTTTCTTTTGCAAATTCTGTAACTTCCATGGCTCACATCACTCTCGTAACTACTTTTATGTTTGTATTCCTTTACTTACTTTTTCGACTGACATTTAAAACGGGGAGAAATCAGAGATGGGGGGGGATTGAGAAAAAATTGAAGAAACAGCTAGTGTGGGTTTTGGTAGTTATTGTATTTCTGTGGGGACACAACCAACATCGAGGTTATTTGGCTTCTCTCCATGAAGTTCATTTCCTTCTCCCATCCTGTCCTTCTGTCCCTCCTTGTCAGGTCAGACAGTGCTGATGGAGCAAAGCCTGTCTGTTGGTCCATCTACCCAAACCTCTCTGTCAGCACCCCCACCGCCACTATCTCTGCTTTCATCTCTCATTCATCCTTTATTAGCTTTACCAAGGGTTAAGTTCTGTCACACACTGAAAAAGTGGACAGTGGAATGAAAAACTAACTGCCAACTTAAAGAGATGAATGCATGGATTTGGCATCAGTTGCACAACAATGAATACTTGAAAAGTAATTATTTGTGTGCAAGACAAATGATTAATTCTATAGGGATGCTCTTCTGTCTCATTTGTGGATACTTAACTTGCAGCATATATATTTACACTTTTGTCTATTTAAATCATTCAGACATTGACTGAAACACTACATGTGCACTGTCGTGTAAGTATCTGCTGCTTAGACCTGACCCGTAACACAGTTCAGACCCACACTGTGGCAAATATGTGAAATAGGCGGTGTAGAGAAAAGAGACTGGGTCTGCTGTGTAAGTTGTGCTTCAGATAAGTATTTGTTGGTTGCCGCCAAACACTATTGTTTGGGAAAAAAAATTCTACATATGCTGAAACATGAGGATGAAAATGGAAAGACTTCTGATACCTTTGCTTTGGTTCCCCTAGTCTGAAATTGATGCTAGAGTCAGAAGAATTGCATATTAACATAATGCAAAGGCATGTGTGTGTGTAAATTAGCCTTGTGAATTCAGGTAAAGACGTGATGGCTGCGTGAGTTGATAAAGAATCAACTTTGGGGGGTTAATTAGATGTGTGCCCGAACACACCATGGCAGGTGATTAACAAAAATGGCGGGAAAAGAACAAAGACCGAAAAGAGTAACCAAAAGAGGACATTAGCACAAGTCCAGCACTGTCACACTCAGATTAAAAAATCCCCTTAGATATGAATAATGAGCTAAAAGGTTGTTGACTAATGTGTATTTGTGAATTTAAATAGAGGAATAGAACATAAACGCAAAGCTTTATATATAGATTAAATGACAAGATCTCATTAAGACATATAAACTGATCAAGATCTTTAGAACAACACAGACAAATCCATGCATTAGCATATAGCACATCGAATTGTATGAGAAGACTTTGTGGGGGTTTTTTGTTTTGTTTTTGCTTAAATTGCATGTTTTTGCCCATTATCATTCTGATAGCATGGCAGCAGAGGTCACAAGGCCATTTTCAGAATCACTGTGCTAATAACAAAGGAATAAAACCTTTCCAACTCGATGATCCTGATGATCATCTTTGGTGCCATAGATTCCTTAGATCTTCAGGTCTATACAACAGAAGACTGAGCCTGAAAACCTCCAAAAGAAACAACAACTGGTTGTGGACCAAGAACTGGTGAGCAATAAATATTAAGTAAAGGATCTAAAGGGCAGTTTTAAGTGCAAACAGGATTGTTGACAGACACAGGTCCCTTAAGAGAGCACCAGAATAAATTAAAAAAAAAAAACATCTATTATGATGTGCTGGGTGGTCAGTAGCAGCATTGAATTTGTAATACAGAGATTGCTCCTTTGAAAGCAGGATATATTCGCCTGGTCAATATTAGGGATGCATAAACTGATGTTTCTGTTCCTTTCCAACAGAATTTTTAAGTATTTTGTTGAAACTGTCATTGAGACACTTGGGAGTATACTCTGCAACTGAAATCATTACATCACATTGATTGTCTTGTCTTTACCTCTCAGCAGTCTGTAAAAACTGAATTGTTTCAGAAGATCTTTAAGCAGTCAATAACACTTCAGCTTTGTACCATTTTCGCAGTGTTTGATGCCTTACTTCCACATGAATGCATCAGTGGCAGACTATGACTGTTGATTGCAGCTCAGAGAAGAGTTACTGTGCAGACTTACATGTGCACTGACATTATGTATGCCGATAGTGCATGACCTAGGTTGAATGCGAAATGGAAAACAAGCTGGGTAACTAGGTGACAGGGGCAGGATATCTGATTTAAGAAAACTTGCTAGTGTGAATGCTCAAACACACTCCTGAATCAACTCTGGAAGAAGTGTGGGTCACAGTTTGCTGCAGGTGAAAAGGCAGTATGAACCAAACAAAGGAAGGGATTCAGATCAGAGCCATTTGGTCACTTAATTTGGGCAGAAATGCTACAATCCACATCAGGCATACTTGATGCAGACTTGAAAATTTCTTTTGGAGAGACGTCTTCTGATGGAAATAAGTAAAGTTCCTTACTGAAACATGGTCATGCATAACAAAGTTGCTTTGTTTGTGGCTACACATAAAAACAATCAGTTAGAAACAGAATGTTGGCTTTTTGATGAAATCCTCAGCAGATCAATGGCGCAAGACACTGAACTCCATGCTCTGACTTGAAAAAGTGGCAGCTCTTTCCCTCACATTTTCTGTCGATAACATGAAGACCATGTGTAACAACAACTTGGTGTACTTGAGAAATGCAACAGTGTTTCAACTCAACAATTGGCTGTTATTGAATCGAGTCCACCAGACTATAGATGTGAAATGGACCTGAGGCTGGCTGCAAGGTGACAGGAAGGAACATTTCAAGCACTCTTTTGTTACTACATAAAACTGCTCAACCAATTTATGAAAAGCACAAGGAAGTGACCAACGACCACACAAGGTCAAGCTGTTGGCCATGTTCACATGAGATCAAGCAGTACATAATAAACTGCAGTGGTGGGAGTGATAGTGAAACGGGCCAATTTGTGTGAGGTCATGCTGTTGATAATAACCCCTGTGTAGCACACCAAGACTTTTACACTGTTTTTTATTCCATCAGAGCTTTTTTTTTTTTTTTTTACCCTGACATCTCATACCAGAACTTAAGACAGCTTCATTCATGTCCCACCTTCTTGACAGAGACATGCAAGTGAAGATAAGTGTTTGTAGTTCCTTAAAGATTGTTGTTGTTTTAGGCCAGCTTCTCAAGGCAGTGTAGGTAGGACTGTTTAATGTACTCTCACTGACTCCCTGTTTACATGATTAGCCATCGTAGCCTGATGCTTGGCTAACGTTCAGTCTGTTTCAATTCCCTTGTTATATCTCTCATCATACTCTATCTGGACAGCTGTCAGAAGGCCAGCAGGGTTATTGTCTTGATATAATATTCAGTATGTCAGCCTTGGGCATCCCCCATTCCCCTCTTGCTCTCTCTTCTTCTATCAAGTAATAGGTGTATTGATCTCTGGCCACCCCCGTTGCTGGGTGACATACAGACTTGTGGGAATTAAGTGGTCAATCTGCATTATTGGCATCTTTTCCCTATTTGTATCCCTTTCTGTATGTGTGTGGTCATACAGATGCAGGTGCATTTATTAATTTTTTTCTTCCATTATATCATTAGGGACAGATCAGATATACATGATCTGTTTTATTATCATTTCAGTCTTCAAAAGTGAGGATATTTTTAGCCACATCGATGGCTGACGGCACTCTGATTGATCACAGTGCAATTGAAATTGGGTGATATCCGTTCTCTATAATGAGAATCGGATGCTTACTTCAGCTTTAAACGTCCTGACCAATTCGGGGAGGCAGAAAATGAGAGTTGTTTACACCAGCCGTGAGGCACTGTGTCCACTGGGGGCCTCTTAACAATGTTGGCTTATTTCTTCTCCTTGTTTACCATGGAAAGGACACACTGATGACAGCTCTGAGGGCTGAGTGTGGGCTCAGAGCTCTGGGCCTCCAAGGTCTAAAAAAAATCATCTTGAACAAAAGAGCTGTTGCTTCAAAGATGTTTTCAGTACTTGGTATAGAAACAGCAGGGGCAATGACAAGTGTTTCCTTAGTGGCTGCTGCATACTGAGAAGTAAAAGGCTTTGCAGATACAGGCCCTCAGTGTACAATGCATTTTAAAACATAAAACTGCAGTGCATACTGTCCTATTTGGGTACAAACACTGTCTTTAATGCAAATGATATGGCCTTCATATTTTATTTGTACAACTTTTTTTTTTTTTTTTTAAGTATTGTAAAAGGAAGAAAAGAAATGAGTAGGGAATAGCCCCTTTAAAAGACTATAGATACTTTCAGGCAGTGAGCAGCGGCTGCACAGAAAGAGTGCAGCTAGAGCTCTCGTGAACTGCACAATTATGTTTGATGCCATGGAAATTGATAATCCAATTAATTAATAGTTTTAAAGCTACTGATGGGCCATCTGCTACTCTGCATGAAGCACAGAGGCTTCTGTCATATGCTTTTGGCAGTCACTAAAGCGTGTGCCATGTATGAGTCACTGTCAACATTTAAGACTGTGGGCATCTTCATAATCATCATGGGATGTAGCCTAAGTCCAGTGTTTGTTTTTGGTTAAGAAACACACACCATTGTCCTGTATGCACTGGCATTTAATTGTTTCTTGGCAGTGAACGATTTAAAAAAAAAAAAGGGGGGGGGGGTTATTATGAGACGTCCCATAATAGAGCGAGCACCACCAAGGCTGAGTCCCTGCAGTGGCAGTCCCAAGCTGGAACCCCGGCCTGAGGCCCCCCTGCCATGCATAATGCCTGTGTAGATGTGCTTTACATTCACAGAGAGTGACAGAATCTTCCTTTTAATGTTTCGCTGTGTCAGGGGAGAAGCATGCCTGCTGCCTCCTCCAATCATGATGCTCACATATATCCCCACACAATACTCTATACCCCCGATCCACCTCCATCTACACACACAACATACATGCAGACACACGCACAACTGCATTACCTTCACACCAATGACAGCAAAGACATTGAAGTGTTTTGACTGGCAGGGAGGGAGTCTATATACTCTGCCCTCACACAGCCTGACAAATATCCACCCAGACACTGCTGAGAACACAAAGACAAGAAAAAGCTAGCTCTGGTCTGTCTCCCTCTTTCAGTTCAGTCAGGCTCAATATCTATCTACGATATCCAGATGGAACAGCCTTTCAGTAAGCAATATAAGATGTCAAATGCCCATTCGTTTCACTCCAAACACATAAAATAAACACTACAAACTTGTGTTTTAGTAAGATATGTTTTCCTTTCAAGGCATGGAAGTTCAAAGTCCTGAAGCCAAAGTGGCATGGCAGGATTGTTTTATTAGAGAAGACTGTGTTGGCCAGAAATCTAGTGACTGAGTGCATTTTGACAAATTAGTGATGTGCCTTGTTACCTTATGAACCATTATTTTCCGCTTTTAAGAAGGTTTTTTTTTTTTTACCACATTCTTGTGATACAATTCTTGAATTTTTAAATTGTATATACATTTTAAATGTGTGATCTTGCGTATCCTGAAAAGCGCTCTATAAATAAAACATATAATGTTACTACATAAGCCCCTGTGATATCACAAGGTAATTACATTACTCCACACCTTTTTACATCTTTTAAAAACATTTTCCCTTTGTATTTGTCCCTCAGTGGGTTACACTTCTGGTTAATATAATAATTATTTCTATTTCAGGTTTAACTCCGCAGTTGTAGAATTTAGAAAACATGTTAGACCATTATGGCAGATTGTTGCCTTTTGTAAAAGGTTTTTACATTATCACCTTGTACAAGCTGGCTTGATTGACGTGACTGACGTGTTTTCTCTCCCTGCTGTCATTAGGACTGTGTTGAATGCTGACTGGCTGTATTATCTGTTGGGAGGCGACGAGCGCCATATCAGCACACAGCTCAAACTCTATTGGCAGGTGAACAGGACAGATGGGTGCTCAGCAGATGAGTGTGTGTGAATGATTAGTAGTGAAAGAACTTGCCGACTGGGGTCTTCACAGGCCTATCAATCAGGGCCTATTAGCAACATCGGGTTGCTGCAAAAGGCCTGTTAAAACGTTTATAATGAACCCACAAGGTCAAGGTGAAAGCCTGTCACTGTACCAACAGATTTAACTTAACCTGAAAAATTGGAAAACTAAGGGGAACAGCCCATATATTAGTGTGTCTTCACACAAACACACACACATATATATATATATATTCAAGACTTATATATAGATAGATAGATGCAGCAGAGGCTGAGCTATCCTCACATTGAGTTAAGCTGGAAAAAAAACAACAACACAGGACCCAACACCATTATGCATCTTGAAAGTGTCATTCATTTCCCTCCTGAGTATTAAATCCATCGTCCTATCCTCAATGTTAAGTGCAACTGTCGTTGTAATAGAATAAAATAGAAATAAATGTTCCTAAAAACACCACAAATCATTAATTTTATGCAAAATAGGTCATGGCTAGTTTCAGACCAATGCAGGAGCCAAGAAGTTGAGTGAGAATAGGTAGACTCACTGAGCTTAGGCAAGGCGAGGAGATACCAAACAGAAACCAGCAGAAGCAGAACTTGTGGACCGGGAAGCAGGCTGGGGTGTAAACCAGGGAATTCACAAAGCAGGTGAGTCAGAGACAAGCGACAAGAAAGTAGTCTGTTGATGAGTGCTGGAAAGTCTGGCATAAACACGTAGAACAATCTGGCAATGAGTGTTTGTGCAGGAGCAGCTTTAATACTGCTCTGATTACACCGAGTTTCTGATCAGAGGAGTTGGCCGACAGCTGTTGTGCAATTGACCGGCAAATACCTAATGTAAAGTAAGTGGAACATATTTGGCTGCCATTTTAAAATAGTAACATTGGCTTACATGAAGCACATACCCTTAAGTGTCTGAGTTAAAGAACAATGTGCACCATAAAAGGCCCTTTGCTTAAAGACAGGTGTGTTTTAGTAATGTCGTAGATAAACAATTTCAATTATCAACCTAAGTACTAAAACAGACAAAAATGTGAAAGTAGTAGGGGAATAATATGTTCACAAGCCACAGTGTATGGCTAGCAGTGTTTTTACTTTGTGAGTCTGTGTCATGAGGGAAAATGTGTTGTTTAAGACACCTACGATAGTGGTAACTGCCATTCAAGCAGTTTTGAGAACTCTGCTTTGTTTATTTGTCTGTTGACAGATTTTGTCCAACTGCAGGGTGCAGTCAGAAGTAAGTGACATGTTTAGATTTAAAAAACAGGGACTGAATTAGGGAAGGGGCCTCCCCTCTCACACACACACACACAGAAACATGGACAGCAAGATGGTATCTAGTTTTAAATCCGCTATGACAAAACTTTTCTTCCTGTATTTTTTCTCTTCCTCCTCCTGTTTAGCCTTTCTCTCTTCTTTGTCTCTTTATCTGAGGACATTGGAGGGAGATGGCTTTGGCTCCGAGGACAACATAAAGGCTTTCCTTGATGCTTTCACCTGGAACAATGCCCTCTCTTTGTGTTCATGACTGTTTTAAGGATATGTGCCCCTCTTTGTGTTGATGTGTGTTTTTTTCACCATCCAAGCTTGGCCATTTGCATTCGCTTGATGTGAGATAAGTGCAAGGAGAGGTTTTAGTACGCAGCACATCAATAGACTTCTGGCTTCTGCTCTTCTTTCGTCCCTCTCCATCCCAAGATACTTTCAAGTTTCAAGTGTGTTTGTGAGGGTCCAATGTTCTCCTTCCACTCTTTAGTTGAAAAAAAAAAAATGCGAAAACCAAGGAAGTTTATTCATCATCCTACCACAACTACCATCACCACCAAAAATCTGCCTTTTTAGGTTTTCTGGCCCAGATTTTGGTTTTGAGAAAGAACAACCGGCATATATCTCAAGAAGGACTTTGTGTTTTGGTAATGTTTTCTCTCTGCCTCAATATTTTGCCAGAATAAATATTTCGTATCATGCCAGTATGATAGAGCATGCCAGTACGATTACCACACGCAGTAAAAAAAGAAAAAAAAAGTTTTATTAAAAGGTTTTTTGAAATATATGGTAATTTGCTCCAGTCGGAGCCATGTGTGAATTCACATCTGGTGATGCTGAATACTGGTTGTAGCTCCATTCAGGCACAAATTGAGGTTGTTATGTCCTGACTGGAGGAGATCATGTGTTTGTTTCCCCGTGTGTGTGCATGCATGTGTGTATCCGTCTGTCTGTCTGTCTGTCTTTGGACAGACAATCTCTCCTACTACTGGGTCAATGAGCCAATATGGGCCTGGGAGAAAAGCATTTTGAAACTAATATACTTTTACAAACTGTTGATTTTTGTATTCCTCTACACATCAAACACTAATGCAAAACAACAAATTCAAAGAAAAACCTGGGAAAAAATAAGGGACCCACCAAATGTATCTAGTGGAAAGATTGCCATGAACTTTTGTGCAGACATTCATGCTACATAAATGATGAAATACACTCTTACAGAGATGCTAGTGTGGTCTTGGACTCTTTATTCAGACAGACCAGCTGACTAGTCAACCACTCACTCATGTTGTCATCTACAGTTTTGACAACATAGGTGACCAGTGACTCAGTCAGCCAGTCTCTTGATGAGTCAGCCAGTTAGCTGAACCCTGTGGGCACTTACTTTGCCAGCAGGCCAGAATATCAAGACACCAGTCCATCAGATTTTTTTTTTCCAGGTGTTGAGGTAAAAAGGGGGAGAAAGGAAGGAGAGCTTTGATAAGGAAAAGTCTCAAAGAAAGCCAAGTTCATAAGAATATTCTGACGCCATTGGGCTTTTGTCTTGATTGGCTGACTAAAAATCACATTTTAATAGAGAAATTAATACAAAATAGAGCATGGTAAGGGTAAAACAAGAAATTATTGACCTCCCGCAGACATTCTTGGCGGTCTTGTATGGTCACATCCTGCTACAAACACGTGGCCAAAAATAATGCAGGACATGTTTGTGTCATTATATTTCAACTATGGGACCCACTAGGAGCAGAAAAGGGCTCTCTGCTTGGAGTCAAGTGCTTTTTGCTTCAGTGCACCCCATTATTTTATCATTTCAGGACTCCACTGATATAAAGAAGCCAATGCTGATGAAATTCTCAGAACTCCCCAATGAAACACTTGAATGCATGAGGAGAGTCATTGCCAATAGCATCTCTACCTCCGGAATC
>JAOWBC010001052.1:500569-520850 GCA_028566105.1 Hypoplectrus providencianus | reverse complement strand
ACACACTCACACACACATTCACACCTACGGTCAATTTAGAGTTGCCAATTCACCTAATGTGCAGGTTTTTGGACTGTAACCCTAACCCGGAGTACCCAGAGTAAACCCACACGGAGAAATGCAAACTCCATACAGAAGTGCCCGGCCGCCCGGGATTTGAACTCGCGACCTTCGGCTAACCACTGCGCCACCGTGGGGCCCATATATGAAGTGATATGTTACTTAATTTGAGCTGTCCGATGGAAAACATTACCAGTCATTATTCAGTCAATTGTGGAATACATTTAAAGGTAATCCTTCTAACACTGTCCCTATGAGCCTCTTAAACAGAGCTACATCTGTTCCAGGGCAAGAATAAAAAAAACAGGAATCTCCATTTTGTTGGTAATTAATTCAGGCCTGCTTTAAGCAAACTTGAAAGAGGGATCTATTGATGAATGGAAATATGTGGTGTGTTTCACAGATTTCCCTGGGCACCATGCTTATCATAAAGAACATGCCAGAACAACAGAGTTTATGTATGCACACACACACAATCACCGCATGAAAGAAACTGTGAAAATGAAGAGAATGTTTCACCATTACTATGGTAAAACATGTAAATAAGCTAAGCTTCTCTCTGCCTTTGATGCCGTCTGTAGAGAGTAAACACTCAGCTTAGCAAGGTGTCGATTGTGTTTCTCACCTGTTTAGGAGCTCATAAGTAGCTGGAAGCCCCCAGTGTCATGCAGTCATTTCTCTTCATTTGGGCGATCAATCCATAGTCATTTGTTAATATTTCCCCCTGGCCTCTGTCTTCCTGAGATGTCCAGTTGCTGACCCTTTATCATCTTTTCCTACTCATCACTTCAGCTAGGAGATTATTTTAAAGCAATGACAAAAAGAAGAAAAATGAAGTGCTGTGAGAAAGTGACTGAGGCAGAGAAAAATACGAGTGTATCCTAATTAAGTTCTCCTCCATGTTAATTCATCTGGGCCTCGTTAGGGGGATGCAGACAGACAATACCCCCTCAGTCCTGGGAGGAACCTGCCAGCTGCTACCAAAAGAAATCCATTAATTGATTAAAGAGCGGCAGATTTGTTGTGACACTGCTTTGCCGTTTGAGAGGAATTTGCAGTGCAAATACCACACACCCAGATTGACAAGTGTCTTCAAGAGTTGTTGCCTGTATTGCTCTAATATGGCGAATCTCTCTCCTATTTTATTGTGTTTACAAACCCTCGGGTATTAACCATGCCATGTGTATCGTCATTTAACGTGTAATTGAAATGTACAGTTGTTTACAGATGGTAAGGAGCCTTTTCTCACAGTTTGGCTGTATCCTTACATTGTATACGCCCCCTAGTGTTCAATGCTAGGAAAAATAATCTTTTTACAGATAATTTGTAATGCCACCAGAGAAATGGGGGGAAAAAAGGGTAATTTAGTTTCATCCAATTTTCTGGAATATGCACAAAGAGCATTACCGAATTAAAAGAGGACCAACAAAGTGAATAGTTAGACGATATATAATATCTTGGAGAACCAGTACCCCATGACCCCCCCCCCAGAGCACTGTGTTCCCAGAATGCTTGTAGAAGGTTTGCGATGGGTAGCTTTTCATTCAAAAAAGCCAGATTTCCTTAAAGTTAGGCTAAGTTTTGGGTCATGGTTGAAAATAAGAAACTTTTACTTTATATCAAACTTCTCTCACAGTAAAGAATTCCTTCACATGAGATGGGTCCAATCTCCACACCCTCCCTCCACTGAGGGAATTCAATGTCAAACTGCTCTCTCTTTCTAGTTGTGTCTCTGGGTAATCCATTTGTGGAGGAGAAATGTATTTCTTTCATATTCATGCACAGAGCACAGAGTAATTTCATAAAGAAATCTTTCTCAATTATCAATATTTAGTAAGACCGTTCTGTGTATTAATTGTAGTCATTACCTTGATCGGGGACAGTGCCCTCCATGATGGTACCTTGAAGTCAGCAGACCCTAACACTCCAGCTCCAGACCCCCTACCTCCTCCTTTAAGCCCGTCTCCCTTTTCGTTTCACCTCTAAACAACCAGTGAGAGGCACTTTGAAGTAAAGGCAAAGGCAAATATGAAAAGAGTGAGTGTCCTCCGTGAAGAGCTACCTTTTATTGTGGCTATTCCCCAGTCTTGCCTTGCCTCAGGCCTGCATGGCACTCTACCCCAGTCGCTTGCTGGCAGCGTGGCACGTCCCATGCTTTATCCAGGAGACACAGATTATCTTCTTCTGCTTTGAAGGGGTTGCATGTGAAGAGGACAAAACAGCAGCACCTCGCTTGCTGGCCTGATGCTGTGAAAAATACTAATGTGTATATATTTAAAGGTTCACCGTTCAAAACACACTTTGACTCAGTGTGAGGACGTCAGCGGGTCAGTCAGTTCTGGGGTAGCTAATGATTATGGGTAAGCGAAGGCAATAAAGGACACAGCAATGGTCTGGATGTGCAGGAGGTGTTTGAAGTGGCTGCAGAGAAATTTAGCTCTTTGTTAAATTTACAACTACTCTTCATAGTTGTATCAAAGTTCAGAAAACCACTTTGATATTCTCTGTATCGTTTCTCCTTTATTCGGCTTTATGAACCAAAATAACTATCACACAGCACTTATCCTGCGGGCTACCTTTAACATATTTTTTGGATTATTAAACTGTGACCGACAGTCATGAGTGTGACACAGTGGTGTAGTGGTTAGCACCTTTGTCCGTGTCAGCACAGGTTCTCCCCTGCAGCTTCCTCCCACAGTCCAAAGACAAGCAGCTTATATTTAATCGGTGACTTTAAATTGCTTGTAGAGCGTGAATTGTTGAATTTTTCTATGACAGGGTTAGGGTTGTCCAGGGTGTTCCCCACCTCTCACACAATGTCAGCAGGGATTAGCTGACCCCTGCCACCTGAGCTCAGAGAAGCAGTAAGGAGAATGAATGACTGAATGACAGTCTTGATTTTCTCTTATCTGCTATGGATTTCGTAGGAGGAAAGGTGATTGGTACTGTACTGAAGTACAGTTTTGAGCCTCTGTTTTAAGATTTGAGTGTAATGTAATGCATTTCCATCAACAGGACTTTACCCACAATGCCTCAAAATAACACCATGCACTTTCATCAGCATACCAACCACCCATTTATACCAATTAACCTTCTATATATCTGTCATTTGAATCTGTATTTATGGATATTTAGATAGGGAATTAATTATTGGAGAATATGAAAATGTAGGGGTCTTTTTACCACATGAGAAGTGCAGTGATGTTGTGTTGCATTACATAATTCTGATCAACTGCGGTGTTCAATTGATAACATTGGACAGTAAGGGGGTATCAGCTAGTAAAAAAGCCTTTTATGAAGGTTTCTTGTGTGTCCTTGCTTGTCGCTCCCCTGAGATCCCTCCTCGATCCCCAGAGCAGAAATAAGAGTTCTGAGAGGGTGGTAAAGGATAGCGCACCAAAACAATTTCCAGTTCAAGTGAGGACTGAGGAGCAAGGGGACATTAAATAAGTGGCATCAGATGTACCAAAGATAACTGTCATTTTTCTAAAGTGTTTCCATTGGTCAGGCACATCAAAACATTTTAATCTTAACAATCAATATCTTAACGTATATAAAATATTGTTGCTTATCCAGTTTAGTGCAATTGTCAGTATAGTATCTTTAAAAAGTGGACAGACTTGGCTCAAAAGCAAATCTAAAACAGCAGCTCTGAGTTGATGGGAAACTTGGAAAGTGTGCTTTTTGTCAAGGGGATCCAGAACTTCTTTAGCAACTCCTACATCAAATAAGCAAGAAGTAGCAAGCATGAGTTCACGCCAGAGTTGGATGCAAATTACAGAGGCTTCAAAGATCCCAAACTAAAGTGGAGGCTACAAGATGTTTTGGTGAATCAAACATTTCAAGTCCTAATGAGAAACAGCAGCAAAATTGGTTAATTATCAATTATATCCAATATTGCAAAAAAAGAGTCATGATGGCAGAATCAAGGTAAGCTTTCAAGATCCTTATCCCATAATGGAATTAACAGTTGAGTGTGTTTGTCTAACTTTGCTTGCTCACAAATACACACAATATATTCATGCTCTGGGGCATAAAGAGTAAATTTAATTATTGATTTTCCACACAAATTACTTGGTATCACAAGAGTCCACTGGAAATTAATAGAATAATAATGACAGGAGTAAAAAAAATAGGAAGTCTACAGGTAAATGTTTAAGTGCATTTAATACAGACATGAAACAAAAGAAGATGACTGAAGCTTAATGAAGACAGCATTCAAGGGAAAAAAAACAAGCATAAAAGTGGAAAAGAACATAAATAGCAAGAGAAGAAACGAAAGAAAAAAAATGTTGTCTTCAAAAATAAATATGTACACTGATGTAGCATTCCTTCTTAGACGAACAGATACACAGACATGGCACAGACACACTGTAATGAGATCTTTTAAAACTCGGACGGCTGGATGTGGAACAAGAGCAAAAGTGCTTTAATTCCCTTCAACCGAATGCTAAATGTTAAAATAGAAGCTTTATAAAAGCTGGAAAATATCATTAGTTTATACGTTTACTGTGGGTTGATTACAATAAATGATGTTATATAGCAGGTAAAATTAAGTCTACCCCACATGAATAAAACATTACTTGTCAGTTAATATAAAGGTCTCTCACAGGGTAAGGTCATTAAAAAGAGAGATCAACCTATTCACTTTTAGTACATAAAACACACAAAAAACGTAACAACCTGCTTTTGTAAGATAGAAATACCTACATATCTATTTTTAAATGTTATTTACTTTCCAAAAGCCCAGTGAAATAAAAAACTAATATCCAAGGACATCTGGGGACAACATAAAGAACCCATTTATACCAAAGGACAGATCTGATGTTCAATACTTAGTGTGAACACTTCATACAACAAGGACGATGAGAGGTAACATATTAACATAAAACGTGTCAATCAAAGAACATTAACAGAAATCAATCATGTCAGGTAATCCAATAACAACTGCAAAGAGCAGAGCATCCTTCATTTTTTAAGCATAAAGCAAACTTTACAGTGGTATCACACAACTGTAGCCCCTTTATAGTGCAGTACCTTTCCAGTTAGCGCCCGGTGACAGTCTTAATTAGCATTGTGCTTGTTCAGGAAGACGCACCAAACTGCCATGTGAGATGCGTATTCTGGGAAACGCAGAGCAGTTTAAGTTGAATCAAAATGAAGATGAAGTTTCTGCTTCAACAGCAGTAAGATAATCGTAAATGCTGCTACATGTAATTTCCTCTGGATTCAGGAAGTCTGTAAGAAGCTCCAGTATGGACAAATGCTCATTTGCCATAATTTACAGGTAGCTTCTACTTTAGACGCAAACACCTGTCTGTTTAGGTGTTGCCAGTGATGGCAATTAAGGCAAAGGAGGTGAAAAGCTGGGTGTACTTCTGCTGTTGCTCCCAGGCTGTAGTGTCTCAGTAAAGGTGGGTGGTTGAACGACTGAATGTGTGGTACTTCCTCTCAAACATGGAATGCAGATTAACCATGGAGGGCGAATGGTGTGCCTGTAAATATTAAACAGAAGAAAACAATTAAAAAAAAAAACATATTTAAAGTGAGTAAAATAGAAATGACAACATTCTGATACAAAATGTTAATATGCAGTTGGCAAGGAACCCATAACAACACCTCTCGTGAAGAATGGCTGTTGCATTCCTAGAGCATTTCACACTTTGATTGAAAATTTTGGCAACAAAAAGACCACCCAACCTCACTGTTGTAAAGCAGCATTTGTAAAATGGAAAGTTCAGATTCCAAGCCAAAGTCTAAATGCTCCAAAAACACACACCTGTGACCACATCACAGCAGTATTACTGTGCCTAACAAAATGAAGATGAGAACGGTCGGCTCCTATGGATAGGTTGACTTTTCAATTCTAGAGAGCTGTTTATTGGTAAAATCGCTTTAACACAAAAAAAGATAAGCATTCATATTCAGCCATGTCTTGCCATTAGGAAGTATTGTCTTAATTCACTCATGTTTGAACCTAATAACACCAACATGTTAGACTTTCACCATCATAAGTCCAAACCTCTTCCTTTTGTTCCATTAAGCCCTTGTTGTACAGAGCCAACTAAAAGCAACCACCCAGTGAAAGTTCCCAGCCGCCACCAACAGTTAGTAACCCAGGTGATTCAAATCCATATCAACCCTGAAACTCGTCACCCTGTACAAATTCCCAAGTAGGGAGAAAGAAGCATTGCACCTACTTTCATATTTCTAACCCCCTCTCATCCAATCAACAGTGTTCAGAGTCCACCTGTAGAGTTGGCCCTTATTAATCAAATCCATCATTTTTAAAGGGTTTCAGCTTCTTACGAGTTGATTTAGGATTAGAACATGGACCTGTGTCATTTGATGTTAAGAGGCCAAAACAAAGAATACATCAGGTAGTGCGGATTAATTTGAAATTAAAAAATTGTAATGGTGCATCCCCAGTGAAAACTAAACCACAAGAAGTAGTTTGCTCACATTCGACTCCAGGACTGAGTTTAGTGATGGTTTAGAGCAGTGTCTCCCTGCGAGGACTGGTCAGGGCAGCCTTGCGTGGGTCCAGGGGGGCTTGGGGATCCCTGCATGGCTGAGAAAAGGCTCCACCTTTGATATTAGCAGGCTGAGGAAACTTTGGCTGGAACCCTACAGAAGGTATGTGTCTGGACACATGCTGGCTAAATTTTGGATGGGGGTTTTTGGAGTGTAGCTGAGTGGAGTTTTGGCCAGCTGGAATCAGGCTGGGGAATGAGGAGGTGGACTTTTTTGTAATGTTTTGATCTGAGTGACTTTGTTCTGGTTGGGACACTATTGGAGCATGAAGTATGGACTTCTGGGGGCTACAGCTATTATTGGGGCACAGGTTTTGGTTTGATTCAGTGACAGGGTTAGGACCAGGACTATGCACAGGCTTTTGGGCTGGGCTGCAGGGGGCACGTATACAGACAGGGACCCTGGCTCTGATGGGGGGATGGTCCAGAGAATTAGAGCGCTGCACCACGGCACTGCTCTTGGCAGAATCATTCAAACTGAATGTGGAGGCAGAGCGATACATCTAGAGTGCACAACAGAGGGGAGAGACAAATAGAGCAGGCAGTTCCTTATCATGCAAAAAAACAACATGAGACAGAATAAACACACAAACAAATTTCAACGAGAGAGGATATCTTAAATTGGTATACAATAGAGGTAAGAGGAGAAGGAACATTAAATAAGACTAGAAAGGGAAGGCTTTATGTCGAAGCAGAGCCAGTGAAAGAGAAAGACATCTGTAGGGAGGAGACTAAAATCACATGCCTGGAATGGTATATGGTCTACAATCTTTTATCGAACTCTTCTAGTCTTAGCTAGCATTCACACACATACATCCAGCACCTGCTGGTCTCTACTGTAGGGTTGCAGTGTTTCCCACAGGACTGGACTGTATTCAGCGCCACACAATGGTCTATGTATGGGAAACTCTGGGGTTGTCCTGCTACATCATTAGCCATGTGTATTTGTTTTCTTACAAATAACAGAAAATGTTGTGCGGAAATGAAAAGGTAACAGGGCAAATTTATTCATGGCCTTATTTCTTGATCGGTACAGTTTCCATTTGAAATTCCTCTATGAGAACTTACTGTATGCCATGAGCAGTCACACAGGACCCTCATGAACACCACTGCAACGCCACAATGTCAGGTCTTTGGTGAAAACAATGCTGTTTAATTGTGTGAGTGGCAGACATTTCCAATTATTTTATCTTACTTGTGTTTTGAACCTTGAATGATTTGGGTTTAGCACAAGCTCAGTCTGAACCATTTTGCCAGCCTTTCCACTGCTTTTTATTCTTGACAGATTAAAACAATGAACAACAACTGAAAGTGGTTCCATCCTGGATTGATGAAGAGATCAATGGCTGATTCTTTGCAAGGGAACAAAGAGATGGAGACTACAGAAAAGAAATGAAGAACATAGGGATGGATAGAGAGACATTCAACAGCCTCTTATTTTAAATTGTTAGGATGGGAATGTAAAGGAAAGGAAGAAAATGAAGAAAAAGGAAAAAATCTGAAAAAACGTATCTTATAAACAGAAAGACTTACAGCCATTGTAGAGCTGCTGCCGATACGGTTTTCACAACTCAGCCTCGGTGTTTTCTCATCTGGAGTACTGTTGGCCATGAAAGCCCTCTGGATCACACGCTTCGGGGTCTTTGTGAAAGAAAAAGCCCTCGTCACCTAGTAAACACACGCACACGGTGTCAGCGTTGGATTATGTATTGCATTGGATTTTCAGACACTTTGTTTCAAGTATAGATTGAACATTTCTTGTCACCTGCTGCTCTTATACAGTTACAAAGACAATTTCTACCAGGCATTACATAGTAACAACAGATATAAAAGCTTTCATTGACAATGTAAAGTGAAATTATTGCATTTGTTTCATTAAAAGGGTAATGATGCCATTTATATATGAATAAAAATTACAATACCAAAACATCCAAAGATACCCATGTCAAAAGTCTTCTTTCAATGTGGTTAAAGAACCATGTCCCCATGCTTGTACTTCATTCAATAAAGAAGTTTTTCAGCAGTTGTGCATTGCATTGACTTTTGTTTCCATCACCAAGTTTTGATCATCACTAGTTTTGTCTCCCTGATAGTTAAATATAAGACTCAGTTTTCAAAATGTTGTAACCTAACATGCAGGTGTTTAACTATACACTTCACAGCTAAAAATAATTAGATTAGACTTGAAGGATAGAAAAAGGAAAGAACCATTTTTTAATAGTAATTCACAATCATAATTTAAAAAAAAGGCATGCAGTAACCTTGCATTTAATCCTTGTTAGCTCTTATTCACCTTTTATGTCTACCAAAACCCTGAACTGAATTGTTTGCGATTGGTCATTTGGTTACAAATCAGCAGAGTACGATTACATGCTAGGAAAACGGTTAAGAGTTTTGTCATATTTTGACGGAAGTCAGCCACAGAGAACTTTCATCCATGTGACTGACAAAATGTGATTAAACTTGGAGGCTTTTCGATGGACGAAATCAGCTCTATTCTGAACAATGCTTGGCTACACAACATGTTTATGCTGTCATGGACCACCTGGGAAAAGGTGCTATAGGGAAGGTTGATTGTGAGGAAATGGTTCCTCTACTTTTACCTTTTTAGAGGTCTTCTTGATGGCCCTTGATGCTTTGCTCAGGGTGCTGTCCATATCCTTGGTGCTGACTTGTAGTGAGTCCGGGTCTGTACAGTGAATCAGGTCCTCCTGATTACAAACAGAAAAGAATCCTGCCTCAAACTCAATGTAAAACATGATGACCTGATATGTGCAATTCGATGCTTTGCTGTCAAAAGAGTTGTAAGCTGGGATGTATAGTTGGATTTACACCAACAGACAGAGTCTTTATTTTTCTCTCTCCCTCACCCTGCAGCAGGCTTCTTAACAAGCAGGGCTCTATCTCATTGGTATTCACATTGGAACGCTGACCCAGTGAAAACAGCATTAGGAATGCAGCTGAGAGGTTTCAGGTAGACCAGAGGCCAACATCGCCCCCTGTTGATCACCCTTGCTAAATACAGCACACGGCCTCCACATCTTCTTGTCAACATATAATCATCAAGTTCAAGCTGGCTTTCACTAATTTCCTTCACAATAACAGATATATCTAGTATCTGGTTATAAATTACAATTGCTTTCTAATCAAATGTGTAAAAACAAAATAAAAACATTTGTAATCTATTCAAATGCATTTTATCATACGAGTAGGTCGAAATGGGAAAATACAAAACTAAACTCTACAAATTAATAACCAGATTCCAGACATTTAACAGTCCAGGATTGGGTCTGAACTTTAAGCTGGGGCAGACAGCTCGCTGGTAAAGGAAAATTCAAAGACTTGTGACATACTGCGATTCTAGTGTCTCATTTGTGACATAATTATGAACTTACATTGGCTGCATGGTGAGTGGTCACTCAATATCCACACTGACTGTCTACGTAAAACATCACAATACACAACAACTAGGTGAACTGTTGCACCGTAAAACCTTGGGATAAAATGTCTTATTTGATGATAAAAAATTACATGTTAAACAAGATTTTAACTTCAATAAAAATTTGTGTTTAGTTTTCCTTGTGTTGATTTTTATCTTAAAAAACTGTAAACTGTAAGAATCAAAATAACGTTTTTAGGCTTTAACAGTAACTGTTGCATAGGATGAGAGAGCGATCACAGCCTTCTTCACTGCCCGCCAAACTGCCATAATGTCTACTTATTTTTCTTACAGTGCACGTGTGTCTGTGTGTGTGTATGTGTGTGTTGTGCATGTGTGCAAGTGCGAAGCTTCACCGCATCAGCCCTGCAGATGGTGTTGGCAACATGGCGGCAAAGTGTTCGCAGCCAGGCACTTTTAACTGTTTCCTCTCCAGCCAGCTGGAAGCTGAACAACAAGTTCTCCTGTTCAGTTGGAGGGCGAACCACCAAGGCGAATGAATTCACACACTCTGAAGGGAGGAAGTGAAAGAGCATGAAAACATCAGACAGTGACAGAGTGAGAGAGGAAAAAATAATAAACAGTGAATAGTGAATTAGGAAATTATTTCGTACAGTTTTTAAGCAAAATTTATAAAACAAAATGTTAGCAAATGATTGTATTTTGTTTTTTATTTATTTTTATTTTAAAAAATGACATTATATATTCAGTAACATTGAGGCTTATTTTTTTTTTTAGAAAATATCTTGGGCTATAATTATTCCAACAGCTCTTGAAAAAAAAAAACATTGGGTAATTGCTTCTGAAATCAACTTTTTTCTAAAACAATTGACCCTATCCCTAACCAAACTTGGAGTTGGTTTGTCATTGTTTTAAAAATTGTGCTGTGTTATAGGGATAGTCTAAAACGGTGTCAAATCACAATTGACTGCAATTACAAAGGGAGACATAAAACTCCCTCAAATGACAGGCAGATGAAGTGATATATAACCACCTCCTCAGTCGCTGTGCGTGCGTGCGTGTTGTGGTGTTACCCTCTGTGTCCTGCAGGTCCAGCACTCTTCGAATCTGTGACAGTGGCATCAGTGCAATGTGTTTGAGCGGTGGTGGTGGTCTCGTCTGGCCCAGCGGACTCTTAAACGTATTGATCACCTTGTGTCGCTTCCTCGCAATCTGCAAAGACACACAGACACAGAAACACATCCACAAAATGATCAGCAACTTCAGCAGTAGATTCAAATAACAGCAACTTTGTGAGTGAGTGTGTGTCTTTGCAATTTAGAATTGAGTATGGCTGCATTTTGCATTGTGTGGGTAAAGCTGTTATCGGTAACTTGGCAATAAATCAATGAGGCCTTCATAGAGGTAAACGATGCAACTCATTAATGCCACATTAATTAGATGCTGAGAGAAACCAAAGAGAGAGGAGGTGGAGGGTGGGAAGAGAAGGACAGTTGAGAGGATTAGTTGGGACAAACATTCATGGCATTCCTGTTTTGGCAGTTTGAGTGAAGAGGATGAGAGTTGGAATAAAAATAGCAGGTCTACTCAGAGATTAGCAATGAGACATGGTTATGATAAATTAACTGCATTTGTATTGCAATTTGACAGTTTGGGCGATGGCTCAAAGCCCTTTATGCTTTTACACTGCAAGTCATTTTCACCTATTCACACAAAATGACCATGGTGAAACAAAGTCCAGTTTTGAAGCATTTCACTGAAAATGAACTTAAAAAAATACTGCAACACCGTTATAACTCAATATTGCTCCAAAAGTTACAGTCAAAGTCTCGTAAGAACCTTCAATCAAAGAAGAAAAAAAAAACTCTACTACCAAAGTAATTTAGAACGTGCGTATTTGGTGTCACTGACAGCACCGATCAGTGTTATGTCCTTGCCTCAAGTGCCATTTGGTAATGTGTCCACTGCTAAAAATAATTTGACTGGCTTTACATCCAGCAGAGATAATGCAGAACAATACTGACCTCTGGTAAACAGAGGAGCAAAAATTGGCCAGAGGAATGCTCAACTTTAGCCATGGCGTTCTCCTTAGAGGTCATAACTGAGGACAGACCTTCTTTTCTGCATGTAAAGCTCATTAACTGACAGAAAGCAAGAGACGAAATGATTCCCAAGGCTGGCCGGAAATGTTGTGTGGTTTGTATTGTTAGTCTAAAAATTCCAGTTTCTCTTGCTTTGCCTTGGTTTTAGGCAAGAGTCTTATTATAACTCTGTTCATTTAAATTATTCGTGTTTCAACATATCTAATTTGCTACAACAATGGTTCATAAAAAACTTAACTTGAAAAACAGACATGTATTGCAGGTTATAATTAAATAGAGATAAATTAATTATGTATCATTGTGTTCACCTCAAGGCAGTCATTGAAGAGGAACAGTGTGACATGTTCTCCACGGTCACAAGGCTGGTCTCCAAGGGCGATTGTTTCCACTCTGTAAACCAAACTGCGATGGGAGGACAGCAAGTTGGCCTGGAGAGAAGAAAAAACACATAATGTTAAAGGAAAGTATGTAGAATGTTGGTTTAATAGAGACAGAAACTGAGAGGGGGAGAGGAAGGAAAGTTCAACCAGTCAGATCAAATGCTAAATGACATAAAAACCTACAAAGCCTTGTGATCTTCACTTGAAAAAACTGCCAAACATTGCCAAGCTGCCTACTTACCAGACCCTACCTAACATATATAAACAGTTATAAGTATAGACAGACACAGTTTTGCAGTAGCTCTACAGGACAGTTTGACCTAACAACACCCAAACAATTAGAATATCTGATGTCTCCTCACATCCATTAAACATCCATAGTGCTGCTGCTCCTGATAACAGCGAGCCGATATCATCACTGACATCTTTTATCATATAAATATCACAAAAGAGTATATCCTTGTAAAGACAGCTGCCATTTTCTCTGTAGCGGAAAACTCTGCTGTGTTAAATCTAAATGCACCTCAAGCACATCCAAAACAATATCCCCAACCCTAACCTACCTCACTGCCATCAACTATATTTTTAAATCTAAATACTCCTTAGTTATTATGGAATTCAAAAATGTACATCTTATGAGAAACAAGTATTAAATAACTTTGTCTCCCACATTAACAAAACCTTTTTATTTGATGAATGGCTAATATCTGATACAAGCATCAATGGTTCATTGTCTGAGCATGTAAAATAAATTTGCATAGCCAACAACACCACGAATCTTCAAACTCACAGGACAGCCGTCAACTTCATAAACGACGTCGAATATCTGCTTCTGGCCTTCAGTCTTCCTTTTGTCCTCATTGATGTGGCTAATGGGGGGAGAGAGGGGCAGTAAGTTAGAGAACATAAGAAAAATATGATGTTCATGTCAGTAGTAGTGAAACATTTACAAGAAGAAATCAGTACATTGAAACCAAATGGAAGTTTTGATCTGCCATCACTTGTCTTTGTCGGGTAATTGTTTGTGGTTTACATCATTTTGTATTGAGCATCCTTGGACTTTGGATTCTTGGGAGGACAAAACAATTTAAAGACAACTCCAAAAACTGGAAAAATGTCATGTGCATTTCATTGTTTGTTCTGAACTTACAGGGTGATCAATTGGTGATTCCCCATGAGCAGTGGTATATAAAAACCATTTAGCAATAAATAATTAATCACTTGAAAATATTCAACTCCCTTACATCCAGACAATCTCTGATTTGTTTTCTTTAGAGTTGATTGCCTAAAAATGTCAGGCCTGATGGGAAATGGTAAAAAGGATACAAGAACATTAACAGTAAACACTAATTTATCAAAACTGTTTCTGTGAGTCCACAGAAACAGATAAGTATTATCTTATGTTACAAAATCCTCTCCATTATCCTGTAAAAATGTATATTTGTTGCTATTAATTTCTTAATTCATATTTCAAAACAATGTGACACAAACCAATAATTGTGACCTCCCAATAGTCTGCAATACACTTTCATGTAAATGAGAAAACCAAATTGTGTTCTCAGTTATGATGTTGTTTATAGCTCTTTAACAGCAAAATCAAAGTTGCATTTCTCTTGCCATACCTTGGCTCAATAATGGTCAGGTATTACAATTGATTCCACATAATGCTGAAGAATTAGTATGCAAAAAGACCCTCTAGAAGTTGGAAATCATCAAATATTGTTAGCTGTGGGATCATCACAAAAGAAGAGGTAAGGTCACGCCAACTCACGTCATGACTTCTTTCAAGGACTCAATCGCTTTTTCCAGTGTTATCTTGTCTGGGTTGTCATCTGACGTATGCTTCTTTATGTCTGATAACATGGAAGAAAGGTAAAGTTTGGTAAAGAGTAGACAGGCAAAAAGAGGAAGGAAGATTATTATCATTTGGACAAAAGCAAGTAAAAAAAAGAATGAGAAAGAGAAATTACAGACAGGCATCAACAGAAGATAATGGTAGACGGAGGAAGGTGTGAACGCAGACAGATAAGGAGAAAAAGACAAGCAGGGTTGTTATCAGCATGAGGATTTCTTCTTTTTAATATCTTTCAACAAAAGCTTATATGTATGATTGTGTGTATTACCGTTAAGAAGCAGGGCCACACTAGGCAGCCTCTGCACAGGCCTGATGAGGAGCTCCACTAGTGTCTGTCTGCCACACTCTGGCTTGGCCTGGTTGATCTGTAAAATGACAGCGTACATGTTTGTTTGAGCATAAGTAACACATTGGATATATTTAAATCTTTACATGGCATCCACTAGGTAAACAAACAGTCATACCTTGAGAAAAGCGTGGAAGCGTGGCCTTTGTCGCTCACAACGAACAATGGTCTCCTTGCTCATTTCAAAAAAGTTGACAAAGGGAGGGTAGGCCTTTACCAACTCTCTGGACTGGGAACAGAGAAGATGAAGACAGGTTAGAAGATCCACATAAATAATAGCATTTGGTTTCAAACGGGGGGATTGACTACTATATTTATTAATTGAAAAGGCATTCATCCCATTGTATTCATCAACATACCATAACCGGCAAAACATGCCTTAAAACTGTCAATGAACGAGTAAGGAAGATAATCAGCAACCTTCAAACCTTCAAACGGGTTATTTAGAAAAAAATAATGCAATCACAATGTTATAGATTAGTTTAATGAAAGCATATAGTAGTCTCAATAGTGACAGCGATCAGTTTGGCCGTCTTCAGTTGTTAAAACTTTGAAATGTAAGTGATTACTTTGACAGCTGATTGGAGCGCACTTCTTACACTGACTTTATTTCATTTGAGCTGCAAAAGTTTTGCATGACATACTTAACAACTGTCTTACCTTGGAGTACCATAAACATGAATTTGTGCTCGCCAGAACAGGAACGTTAAGTCACTGTTTACTTTTAAATACAAACATGCAAGGCAGAACATCTGCCCACTGAGAGACTTGTCTGAACTCACATATTTGAGAATGACGTCCCCTACACTCCTGTCCTCCGACCAGTCCGTCAGGAGCTCCTCAAGGTCACTCTGATGAACAAACCATCACACACAGCAAACAAATCAACGCCTCCTCTTTAGAAATCGAGCATTACAATAATTTGGGAACACCTGGTTTTGATAAACAGTGGAGGACTCAGTACCTTTATTCTTGTGTGAACCTCGTATATTTCTGGGATGCTGCCAAATATAGTCTTCATTTCTTCTTGGGCCAGGATGGGTCCACCCACCTGCCCTTCTTTCTCCAGCGGAAGCTTGAAAAGCTTTAAATAAAACCAGATATAAGAGAAATGCAAAACAATACAACAGCAACTTCAAAATCTAGTCGTTTCAAGTTTTGATCTACTTCGTTTTCGCCATTGATATTTCTTAGTTTTGTTTTTGATGGGTTTTATGGTCCTTCTTTCACCTCTGTAGCTCTTTTCACAATCTAACAGCACTCACAACTTCTTTAACACTGTCAGGGTTGGTTCCTGGTGTTTAAGGTTAGAGTGGGGAGCTTGGATCAACAAGCCATTTGTTGGCTGTTCTATATGTCCCTGCTTGTGTTTTTTATTTTTGGTTTGGTGTTGCTTTGGTTGTGGGTAATTTATACTATTTTTATATGAATTGATAGAATGCTATTTCCTTGTTTTTGAACTAATTTATGAAGAGCATTTTTGAGAGTTGTAACAGTTACTGACATTTTGGGGTGAAGATAATTCTGCTCTGGTTAATTTGTATCTTTTCAAGCCAAATTCTGTGAAAACTAATATAATCAATTATTTAAATTATTTTTATGTATTTATTTTAATTATTTTTTCACAGCCACAATAACAGTCAACCTGTGATGAAAGGAAATCCAATTAGCAATAGTCAACTGCTTGCTACAGATCGAAACATAAGTTTATACATCTGCTGCCATAAAAAATGGCTCTAGGCAACATAGGCTATTGCTGCAGAAAATATGGATCAAGTTAAATTTTTATTCTGCGTAATTACTAAATGCATGGACTATGGAATTGCCTAAACGGTGTTTTCCTTGGATAACTGGCATTGTAATTAAGCTACAGCAGGATTTAGTAAGTTTTCTGGATTTTTTAGATTCAAGAGAGAAACCCTTGCCACCAAGGGACTAACCCTATATTCCCAGATTAAGTTAAGTAAAGAATAAAATACTTTGAATGGAAGGAAGGCAGCAAAAATGCTAGGTTATTTTCTCTCTTTCTGCTCTGCTGTTTGACCCTCTGCTGGTACCAACTGAATGAGATAATGCAACCTGCTGTTGATGGTAAGAGAGAGAAACACACAGGTACCTTTAGGATGGTGTTTAATATGTCTACATAGTTGCTCTCAGTCTGGTATAGCTCCTTCGAGACCTGCCACCTGGCTGACTGCTTCGATACAACTGGGGTTGAACTTTTGGACGGCTTTGAAGTCTCTGGGGAAACAAAACAGGAATGGAAGATGGCGAGTTGTAATTATATCACTTAAGCAAGGCTGACACTGTCAGGTGTGGATATGCTATTTCCTTTGAATAAAAAAGCATATCATACCAAATTTACTAAATGTCTAAAAGAAAAAAAACTGATTTTCATTCTCAATGTCGAATAACAAATGACCTTTGATCTGCTACAATCAAAAGACAGTCTCTTTACTTGCTTTAGTGCTATCTTAAACAATTTGACTATCACAAGCTGAGAGAGACTTTGGAACATTTCATTGGTAACCTAAAGTTAATCACACTGAACTAGGTCCTATTTGTCCAGATCCCTGGTTCATTTCTTTCAAAACCTTTATGCACGCTCAGAGTTTCCCATACATAGACCATTGTACATACATAGACACGCCCCCCCCCCCAACTGGCACGCAAAACTGAACACTGACGCTAATGTTAGTCATGTTGTTCCACAAGCTTCTGTGCTACCACATTAGTTCGCCTCCTTTCAGCAATATCATTAGCAATTGCTCCAATTAATTAAGCCAGATAAAACTGGTCCGTTGGTTAAACACCCTGCATGCCTGCAACAAAACAGAAACCTTGGTGCCCAAAACCTTCCTGAAGTCAAACTCATACTAAATTTAAGTTATTGCGCTTGGTCCCAACACTTCTGATGGCAACGCTTCAGCCTACAGCACCAACATAACAAACAGTTTGAGAATTTTTCCCCATAAACAAACTTCCACGACTGTCTTCTTACCATCATGACATCAAACAAATCCTATATCCTTTATGTTAAATTAAACCTGACCTGCAGAAGTTCCTGGTTGTTGCTCCTCCTCCTCTGGGTGTTGAAGACTACTTTTACCCAGGTAGGACCTTTTTCTCCTCTCCTCCCTGTCTTTACTAATCCTCCTCTCCCTGGTATTCCTTCTTCTCATCCTATATCTTGTCACATTGTTTCTGCCTTCTGAACTGTTCCCTACTATGTCTTCTGAAATGAAGATGGGTTGTTATTGTCACTATTCTTTCATAAAGAAGAATCAACCATAATCAGAGAAGTTATAGCAATCTTCAAAAATATTTATGAGAAATTTTTATACAGCCAACCAGACAAAAAAGGAGATTTCTGGTTGGATCAAGCAATTTTCCAGTACTCAAATGTTCCCTCACCTGCCAAGGCTTTGTTTGTGTCTGGAGTATTTGAGATGTCCAGCAGAGAACCCATGGACAGGGAGTGCTCTGCTGATGGCCTTTTCCGAGGCGGGGGGAAGGGGGAAATCTCAGTCTCCTTGGTGAGCTGGGCCAGCGTGTCCCGAAGACGCCGACGCTTACGGTTACTGTTTGGGGTGGTGAGGGACAGGAGTGACACTGCCTTCTTCATGGTTGGGCTGTCATTCTGGAGTATAATGGGACAACAAGATTAATACAATATAAGTGTAATTGAGGGAAAGTTGTTGTCATTAAATTATAATGTAGGAAAATGAGAGGCAAAAACCCTTAAGTTAATATAACAAACTATTAAAAATTGATCTAGGTACATGTAAAATCTCACACTTTTATGTCCTTAAGGATAGACTTTTCACAAGTATGCACGAGTATTATCTGTATCTGTCTGATGCCTTTAGTGTGTAAATGATGATTAGTTGTAAATTAAACTTATGATCACACAATTCTTACTTTGCTAAATAACAAAGTTTACTTTAAAAATTAAAAAAAAAATAGCTCAAAGAACCCTAACAATAAAATATTTCTCTTGCGGATACTAAAGAAGAGTGAACATTGGCCTTAGGTTTGGGTTCAAAATAATGCCATAAATATAGAGTAGAGAGAGAGATACAGGAATGGGACCACGGATAAAAATAAGAAGTTGGTATAATACTGATGCAAACAATTCTTACACAAATACAAAAACAGAAAAAAGTCCTCTGTGTTTATTGTAACAAATATGTGCAGTATTGTTTCGGTAACTTTAAACATACATTTGGTTTGAATTAGTACACACGTATAAGGGTTACCCATATCACACTTACCTTCTCATAAGTGTACATGGACTCTCCGGCCCGAGCATCCATCTGAATGCTTCCCCAAAACCACTACCACAGAAGAGAGAAAGAAAAAAACTTTTAATGACCAATGCATTAGGACAGAGGTTGAAAAAGAAACCTGACACCATAATGACCAATCCTGTCTTAAAAAATAATACTAATAAGTTCAGGCCATAAAAAGTTATATAAACACTTAATCTCCACTCACAACTTTGATCAAATTATTTGATATAAAATTAGAAAGAATTCATTATTTTTCATTCTGTAGTATAAGTTTATTCTGTTATGTTCAGACAGTTCTTGCCCAGAATCATAGATGTGACACAAACTTTCTTTAGAAGCATAATCAAATCAAACTTTACTCTTTCAAACAACAAAAAAAACCTACCTCCTGTTTCACCACAAAGAGTTTCTTGGAGGGAGAAAATGGCAGCTCCTTAACTGAGTTTTCCTCTACCACCATGTGGGTACACCTCTCATCTCCAACCTCAAAGTAACTGCCACCTTGGATACAGAAAACAGGCAATAATGATGCAAAAAATGTGAACATATGCATACACAAATACAGGGTAGATAAACACTATGTTCAAACTGATGAACTGATAATAGCCAACAACATAGCATCTTTCTGGCTCCTAATCTGCTTTGCTCTGCTCATGTACCAGCTGCAAAAATACAATAACCTTCAGGGCTTGAAGCCTAAACACACAATTAAAAAAAAAAATTCTGCATCGTATGAGAGCTTTCTGTATGCCCCAGCACTGACCATGTTTGAGAGTCCGCTCCTCCATGTTAGCCTTCTCTTCATCTGAGAATCCCAAAAAACTGAGGATGCAGTCCTGGAACGGAGGCACTTTGAACTCTGTTCGAAAGTCTTCCTCTCCTGCATGAAAGTGCCTTGAAGGTGGGAAAAACAAGGTTAGCATCAGTTCAAAGATTTCATGCTTTCTAAAACTGGGTTTGTGTTCAAGTACTGTAACTGTCATTTTTCATGCACACAAAAAGCACTCCTAAAATTCATAGGTCTGACAACTGTAAACACACAGGTCCCTGGAAAAGTAAATTTTGTTACTTTAGAAGGAGCTTGGGCTTGGGCTGCATCAAATTAATCGTCACTTATTTTACTATTCAGCTTCACCTCGACAGCATTGTATTTGTAAATTAATGTTGTTGGATACAATCAAAGGTTAATAGTTAGGGAAAACTCTTTGCCTGTCTTGAACCACTAAACACTTACATCAGGGGTGAGGGGCGGCATTATCATGACCAACAAGAGCAATATATATGTGTGTGTGTGTGTGTGTGTGTGTGTGTGT
>JAOWBC010001052.1:473390-487970 GCA_028566105.1 Hypoplectrus providencianus | reverse complement strand
TTATTATTATTATTATTATTATTATTATTATTATTATTATTATTATTTGTTTTTAACTTTTCGCTTCTATTTCAGCATGCGGCTGTCATACTGTAATAGCGTCACGAAAACCGCACCAGTTTCCTCTAGGATGATATTATTTTGTATAGAAAACTGACATTTCGACTAACATTTCTCTGGCTTTGTCAAATCCCCATAATCAGTGAGTCTGGCGGAGATTAGAGTAACCGTGCTGAATATACCTCCTTGGCCCTACAGCCAGAGTGCCTAGGAACCGTCGAAAAACAGCAAAGTCTTTTTTATTTCTTATTTTAAATAACTCACTGAAAATGCTTTCAGTAAACACCAAACCACTTCTGATGTGTTCATGAACTCACTATAAAGTTTTCACAGCCATTAGTTTCCCCAAAAAAACTCATTTAAGATAGAATATGTAATCAGTTTGCATATTTTATTAAATTTTAGACCTTTTTCTTTATTAACGTTCTTTTTTGACATATCAACACCAAAACACTTCTGATGTCTTAATAAACTCATTTTGGAGTTCTCACACATTTAATTTAAAGGGAAACACTTTTTGTTTTTAAGGCACAAGTAATCAGTGCGTAAAATTGATTCATATTTATGGGTTTTATTTTGTAACAGCTCACTTGTTTTAATAGATATCCAAAGCTGTAATTATGAATAGAGTATGAAGACTAATTGCTCATTATATCTAAACAACTTGTAAAGGTTTATGTTAAAACTAACAGGTGAAGACATATTCATAATGACTTCATAAACACATTAAAAGTTCTTTGCAGTTGATAAGATGAAAAACAGCTATCAAATCAGACATTTTGCATTCAACCTATGTAACAAATGCTATTAACCTCCCAAAATTGCTAGAACAACTTATTAGATATAATCAAGCATGGGAATAGCCTTCATATATGTAAAACATTATGTTCAAACAAATATATATTTTTACATTTTTATATTCAGGACTAGAACAACTTCATCAACATAGAGGTACATATATAAACCCCACCCTCTGGATGTAGACAGCAGTAGCACTAGTGTCTACACAGGTAGTCATGGATGATTTTAATATTAGCTCCTTCAATGGGAAGTTATTAAACTCTGTGTCAAAAAGAGAAGTCGAAAAATGTGTGTGACTTATTTCCTTTTCTCCTCCATTGTGAATAAATATCTCCCACACTCTTCTCGCTGTGTTGTAGCTCACATATCATTTTTGGCATCATTGGTGTTTTATGTAAATTAGATTAAACACTTTGATAGAGTGGCTGTACATGTTCCTGTTTTACAGTTTTATTCGGTGTGAGGGGGTCACACTGTGTGTTGTTCTAAAAATGTATTCTTCTCACTTCCTTTCTCAGAGTCTCTTTGGCTGATTACACAGCGAGTGCCTCATTTCTTTTGATCACTTACACCAAAGTTTGTAGCAATTTAGTTTTGTGTCTGAACTTAGTGTGAAGAAACCAAGTGGACTTTAAGGTGAGAGCTGTGTTTTATTTTCAGTGTAATACTCAACAATACTTTTAATACTTATTCATGGGATCTCAGGTTATTTTTAGTATATTTCAGATGTTTATACTTCTACTTAAAGCATATTCGGACTGTTTTTGTGGAGACATTAATTTAATTAATAATTTAATTCACCCTCTTGTTTGTGATTTATTAAAGAGATCACTGCCATGGAAAGACTGATAATTGTTTAAAATTCTACTCTTATAATCAATGACAGGGTAGCTACATTTATTTTATTACAAGTAAAAAAATGTAATTGAAAAGTATTAAACAAAGCAAAAAAAAAAAAAAAAGCAAATTCTTGCAATCGCAAAAGCTGTTGAATTTTCAAACAGAAACTTTTGGGATTTGCACGTGGGTTTAACATTTATATTCAGCAGAAAACAAAGTCCAGAAATTTTTTTGTGTGTGTGTTCATGATGAAACTTCTGGTGTCAAGCAAAATATTCAGATTTGAAAAAAAAGTTTTGGATTCAAATCAAATCGATTTTAACACTTTTTTTTTTCTTTTACTTAATTACAACTTTTGAGAAGTCGAATATTCTGGATATGTCTGACTCACAGTTATATTGGGGGCTTGTGTAGATAGTTTTCCTACTTTATTGCTGGTATTGTTTTATGTGCACCTATTTAAAATCTAAATATTTCCACCTCCCAGGAGCTTGAAGAAGCAGACAAGCCTCAACAGAGCCGACCCCAAACATCACCATGCAGCACTACACCAGCTGCCTCGTCTTGCTTCTGTCTGTCCTGCTTCAGTTTGACCCCTCGCTGGCTTACTCACTGAAAAACTGCACTGTCATTCCCGGGTTTGTCGCGGGTCTTTCTGTTTCATGCACTGGTCGTCAACTCGTGGCCATTCCTGATGATGTTCCTAAAAATGCGATATACCTCAATCTCACCAAGAATCAAATCCACAACATTAACAGTACATCTTTAAGAGGTTTTTCAAAGATGCTTAATTTGAAAATCTCATCAAACTCAATATCACACATTGATGACAGCTCTTTTGCAGACTTGGTGGCGTTAACAGACCTTGACTTAAGTTATAATTACCTCACAAACCTGACGGACACCGTGTTTCAGGGACTGCACAAACTATTGCGTCTGTACCTAAATGAAAACAGAGTCACGTACATCTCCCCACTGGCTTTTCAGCCCCTCGCCAGCTTACAGATAGTGAATCTGACCTCAAACAACCTGCATCAAATCGCTAATATCGTGCCAATTTTACAGCTGCCGCACTTATTCAAACTAGAAGCAGGAGTGAATTGGTTCACCTCTTTAGATTCGGATGACCTGCCTTTTAACAAGTCAAACCTCAGGACGCTTGTGTTTAATGTCAAATCACTGACAAAGGTCGGCATTAAAAGAGACGTCTTTCCTCATCTTCAGTCGTTCCATTTATCCGAATGCAGCCCCGGCTTTCAGTGGGACGTCTCAAACAAGACATTCCTAAAGAGCCTGACGAGTTTGTATTTACAGGGGACTGTAATACGTTTTGAAACTTACAGGAAGATTTTACAGAGTGCAGAGTCTGTGAAGTATCTCAGGCTGAGCGACATGAAAGAATATTTTTACAAAGGTCTGATCAACATCACTTGTCAAATTCCTGCTTTAAGGCGTCTCGATTTGACTTTTAACCACATTCATGTTTTAAACGACAAACTGCTTCAGCCTTGCTCTAAAATCATCGAGCTGACTTTAGAAGTAAATGCCCTGACCAACCTGTCTGCAAATTCATTGAAACCACTAAATCGACTCCTTACGTTAAAATTAGGTAGCAACTTTCTGACCAGAGTGCCGCATGCCATCAGAGGCCTCTCCACACTCACCGTCCTTTATGTGAGTAACAACGATATCGAAGAAGTAGGTTGCTCTGACTTTCTGAATTTGACGAGACTAACGCTTCTCTCTCTAAAAAGAAATCGCATATCAACACTCAGAGAATGTGCATTTCAAGACTTGAAGAATTTAAGAGCACTCTGTTTGTCAGACAATCCAATTATTCATATATATGATGGATTCAGCAACAGTTTGCAGAAGCTCCGCATGCTGAATATGAACTGTAATGAATTGCCCGAAGTCACAAACAGAAGTTTCAGGGCTCTGTCCTCCCTCCTGTTTTTAGATATTGAGTCCATGGAAGATTGCATTGTATATAATGGAACTTTTGAAGGACTTGATCATCTCCAGTTTCTTACCCTGTCTGTGGAATCTCTAAGGGCAGATATGTTCAGAGGACTAACAGGCTTACAGAGTCTGAAACTTTATTTCCCGAGTCTGGAAAAGAGTTTGAGTCATCCATTTAATGATGAGCCACCTGTCTTAAATGTGCCTACTTTAAAGAAGCTTACAATCAAAAACCAATATAGGAGGGGCCTGGTTTCACCACATCTGCTCAGGGATCTGAAGTATTTGGAGCACTTCACAGCTGAGAAATTCTTCACTGAGACACCACACCCAGACACCTTCACACACACACCTCGCCTGACACGTGTCCGGATACTGAGCAGTAATCTCTTACATCTTAACCCGAAACTCTTTCAGCCAATCCAAAACCTGCAGGTTCTCGACCTTTTCAGAAACAAGCTCAGATCTTTGGACTTTCTGACCCAGGTGAACATGTCTGCACTCAGATCTTTGACACTGGGAATGAATGAGTTGACAGTGATCAACGAGTCAGTCTTCCATTCTCTCCCTGCACTGACATACCTGGACCTGTCTGGTAACCCTTTCACTTGTGACTGCTCCAACGCTGGATTTATCCAGTGGGTAAAGAACAACAACCAAACTCAGGTTGCTAACGGACATCAGTACAACTGTGCCTTTCCTGTGGCTCAACAGGGAAGAAAGTTGCTGGACTTTGATGTCCACTCCTGTTGGACAGACTTTGACTTCCTCTGCTTTGTTTCCAGTACCTGTCTGACTTTATTGACTCTCCTCACATCCTTCACCTACCACTTTATGAGATGGCATCTCACCTACACATTCCACCTCTTCCTGGCCTTCCTCTATGACAGCAGGAAGAGGAAGAGGGGCGCCCCTCAGCAGTACGACGCCTTCATCTCCTACAATGTGAACGATGAGGCCTGGGTTTACAGGGAGATGCTTCCTGTGCTGGAAGGAGAGCAGGGCTGGAGACTGTGTCTACACCACAGGGACTTCCAACCAGGTAAACATTGATCGTACCTGTCTGTACCTTTAGCTGGCACTGCCCGTTTTGTTTCATTCTGTAAGCTGTTTTTCTCGAGGGTCCTCGCTTCTCCTTTCTGATACTTCTCCACTTTTATCCTTACTGAGTATTGAACCAAACTCAATAGCCAATTTCTGTTTATTTATAAAGACTTTAAGGCTGCAATGACGGATTCATATAACTTTTTTTGTTGGCCAGTGTTGATTTCATGTTCTCTGATGCTTGACTTTGTCACTTTAAACCATTTCCAAAACAATGTGACTGTGAAAGCTTATTAAAGAATCCCATACCCATTAGAAGACCTATTTTTAATTATTTTTTAATGCTGTTTGATTAAACAACAAGCACTGACTGATGCCCTCTGAGTTACATGAAGGGAAAGTTAAGGTTTGGTGACTTTTCAGTGTTTCCTCCATAGGGAAGCCCATCATTGAGAACATTACAGACGCCATCTACGGCAGCAGGAAGACCATCTGTGTGATCACCAGGCGCTACCTGCAGAGCGAGTGGTGCTCCAGAGAGATCCAAATGGCCAGGTGAGAGTGCTCAGCACCCCGTGCTTTTATCTCTTAGCATCCCAAACTAATTCAGTCGTCAGATCTGTCCTCACGTCCTGTGTGTTGTTACAGCTTCCGTCTGTTTGACGAGCAGAAGGACGTGCTGATCCTGCTGTTTCTGGAGGAGATCCCGACCCATGAACTGTCTCCGTTCTACCGCATATGGAAACTGGTGAAGAGACGCACCTACCTGAGCTGGCCGCATGCTGGCCATGACACAGGAGTCTTCTGGCAGAACATACAGAGAGCTCTGGAGACAGGGGAAGCTCCCATCGAGACCTAAAACCTGCTCACATCCAGCCTGCCTCCAAACTATGGAACCTAAAGAGTTCTGTATTACATAAATAATATATATATAATTACTGAAATAAAATTGGCTGCTGTCCAGGTCAACCAGGTCAACCAGCTATGGAAATGCTTCGAATTTAGTCCTTGGCTAACTCTAGTACATTTACAGCTGTTTATCAATGTGCACGGTCACTGTTAAAACTACATAAATAGATAAATAAACAAAACTGCAATGTGACAAAATGTATATTGTAAATGCATTTTTATTACAATAAATCAATATGTACATTACAATAACAGATTGTACAATATACAGACTCGATACATTCTATATTTTTAATGACAAAATTACAAGAGGTTGCAATACAAGAGAAATATGTCTTTACAAAGGTACAATATCTTTGATTCAGCATAGGACAAAATATACAGCATGCTCAGGAAGTTTTTTTTCTTCTTATAAATCAGACTCATTTTAATGTTCATGACTTTGAAGAGAGTTTTGCCATATGTTGCACTTAGCAACCCACAAATCGTGTCAAATGTCAGAATGTTTCATCCGTTCAGTCATTCATCTATTCAGCCATCCACACACTGCACACATCAATCACCATGTTACCCATTCACCTGCAGACCAAGCCAACCATCCATCCATCCATCCATCCATCCATCCATCCATCCATCGGTTTCTTAACCTCTGACTTGCTTGTTGAAGTCTTGCAATCACGCATGCATCAGTCATCAGGAGAAGATTTGACTTTTTGATATATGTACAATATTCAACCTTCCAATGATGGGATCAACCATCTACCTGTAAATACAGTGATGCTGTTTTGGATTTTTTTCAGGGAATATGACGTAAAATCTTTCAATATAAATATAATACAATGTTGGAAACCCTTTGTGGGAGAGTGCTATACAACAATATGACACAAAATGGATCATACCCCACCCCCCAAAAATAAAAAATAATAATTCTATATTAGATTAAGTAAGTGCTCATTAATGCTCAATGTTAGAGTTGTATACGTATATGGACAGAGCTTTTCATTTGTGGACTTTTTCTGCTAGCTTATGGACACAGATAAAATGTGGCAGAACCACCGGAAATTCTCTGGTGTCAGCCTACAGTATCAATGCTCACAAGTTGCTTAAAAAACTGCTACTATCTTAGTATCTCAGTAACACAGTAAAAACACTTACTGTGAGAGCTTCCCATGTGGACTCTAGAAAAACACTAACAAAATGACCCAGTGCTCAGATTCTCCAAGGAACTTTAAGGTTAAAATACAATCAATCTGGTCTCTGGTCAAAGCGTATGATCAATATACCAATCCACTGAAAATGAGACTACTAAGTATGTATGGTAATAAGTTCAACTTCCTTCCACACTTATACCAAGCTTTCTGTTTTCCTGAGAGTTTTGTTTGCTTAACTTTGCCAAGTAGTTCTTGTTGCCTGAACCACAGTTTCACAATGTTACTATGTTACACAATTTAACTGAGCCTGTTACATTTGGGATGAGAATGTTCTGATCTTCTGCTACCAATAGAAGCACTGATTTACAAAATGCTCTTGTTGATCATAGAATATAGGAACAAACAACAGATATGGTCATATGGATGTGACGCCCATGAAAAGTTGAGTCCAAGTAAAACCACAACAAAGAGATTAACTTTGATGTGTTGCAGGAAGATGGTAGGAGAAAACCGTGTTGCCATCATAATCTATTCAAATGTATTTGCAGCAAATGGATTCAATTGCAGCCAATTCTGTAAATTAACAGATCAGCAAAAAAGTGTTATACTCCCATATCACCTGCATTGTTATGTTGGCTATATATAAATATGCAAATGCATACACCAATCTTAAACTTCCCAAAGCTGATTTATTTTGCCCCTAAACCAAGCAGGGCGTCCTGGTGCTGCCTCTGCCATAAGGGGTATCATTTACACAACTTTTGAATATTCATTGAAACCAAACATCACAGAATTCCTTAATAATCACATACTTATGAGACATTTCTTTCATAAAATGTGAAAGACTAATGTTAAATTGCCTAATCCTAATCCTCCTGGAAAGTTAAAAAACTAAAAAAAATAATTGCTCTTGGAGCAATTTATGCAGATAATTTCCAAGTCTGCAGGGTGTGAGATTGGGCACACTGAGGTAATATACATGATGTAATGTCATGATAATATTTACCAGAGTTTTAAGATTCAAGGACAACTTCTAGGTTCTTCTGGAGACTGCAGCGGCTGAGAAACGTTCTGAAAAGGTTAGGCGACTGAGGCAGAACCTGGTATGAAAGAATTTTCCTTTAGCGCAGCAAAGCAGGGCATATTGCCAAGGCCTGCTCACAGCCAGCACATGGAATTTACCACTTTTCTCAAGGTTATCCAAGTCTAAAACTGGATTTGATATTTTTAGGTTTTCAGCCCTCTCCAGACTTGGATCTTCTTCAATGTATCATGTTAATTCATCCAAATATGGATGCCAAGTTCGGTATCCACCATCCTTCACTTTTTCACAGACATCAGCTGGTACTTCCACGAATAAAACATCTTATATGGCTTTACCACTGTAACATTCAGGCTTATTAAGGTTTCGGCTTTTTCCAGAGGCTTCACAGAGAAGCTTCAGTGTGTGAGACTTAAAAAAAAAAAAATACAGTTGAAACACAATAAAAGGCCATTTTTGTAGTCCTATACTAAGACCCATAAGTAGAAAACTCATACAAGTTCATGATTAATGTCAAGTAATGCAGTAGCATTTGGAAAACATGTTTGGGCTCCAACAAAAATGTTTGTAGTTCAAGGGAATAAACTACAATATCCAGGCATCTGCTGTCCCAAGACACAACTCCCACTGTACTGGATCCTTTTCATGTCCGCGTCAGGGAGAGCTGCTGTGAACAGATCACTGAAGATATCTGGACAAACAGGAAAGGCTCAATTCAGCTTTAACTTTAAATACAGATGTGTACATTTATAAAAGTATGTAAATGTATACATTTGTATATGAAAATGGATTTGTAAATACGTCTGAAGCAGTTCCTCGCAGTCATCTGTAACTCACCAGTGTCCACCCTCTACTTCCTCCACAAACTGGACCAGGTCCCCCGTCTTGAGAGAGAGGTCCGTTGCTTCACAAGTATCGTAAGTTAGCTGCACCCGTAAATGGCTTCTGTCACCCTGCAGAAAGATGTCATATTGTGTATTTAGCTAGCTCAATTTGATTGATATAATTAAGGTAATTATGGTAATTAATTCTTACTTGGGTTTGCACCTGTCAGCCATGTATTGCTTGAAATTGTTCAAAATTAAATTCAAAAGATACGTGGGTTCAGTCTTGAGTATTACTTACATTTTTATTGTTGCCTTCCTCTTCTGACGAGTTGGAGGATTCCTCTGCACTGGAGTGGATTGTCTCAAAGTCGTCTGTGTCCATGGAAGGGAGACACCGCTGCGTCCAGCCTGAGAGGAAGCAATACACCATATTACCAAATCCACGTTAGAAGGATATGAGAAGACTCCCATTTTACTCAGCGGTTGATTATACAGTAACAGATCTCAGTGTTTTCTATGTACATTCACAGTCAAACAATTGACGCCTCTGTCCGACCAAACTGATGCTAAAGGCAAAAGAGAGCCACACAAGAGTGACTGTTTCTCAAAAGGACACTGGAAAATGTGTTCGATATCAAGAAATCAATCAGATGGGCTGGAAAAGTTCACCTTTTTACCATATACACACTTAAACACAACAAGCATACACTCAAAATCACAGAACCAGAACTCGATGGAAAACTTGAACATGAAACAAAGTATTTGCAAAGTAGATCCAAATCTCAGGTTGATGCATTGAGCTTCAAATTATATTGGATTCACAATAAGATCCACTTTAAGTTTCATTCAGCAGTAAATGACCTGAGATAAAGCATGCAGGGCATTCTATCCAATAAAAAGTCTCATTCACATTCCAAATTTGAGTTATTGAATCCAAATCTGGCTCATAATATTTTAATATTTCAGGGAACCAAGTTTCCTTTACCACAGTGAGATGTGGAATCATCTTCCCTACCAAAGTTCAGCCCATCCAGCTGAAATTATATATAGAGAGTTTTGCAAAAGCAAAAGGTGCACAGAACCATAAACAGCGTCTGCAGAGCTGCAATGCCAAAAGCTGGCAAAGAAAAGTCTCTTCACAAAGCTGGTCTGCTCTGACCAGCCTCAGGATCAGTCTGAGAACTAGTCATTTAGAGTCCACCAAATTACGACTTGTCTGAAACACAGCTACATCACTATTTAGAGCAGAAATCAGTACTGTGGGAGGAAGCTGGAGAAAACCAACACTGACACAGGAAGAACATGCAAACTCCATGCTTTTGACCCAGAGGCCAGAGTCAAACGTTTGTCCCTCTGGCTCTGACATTTTTAAAACTTTACACCACCTCAAGGGAGCTGCTAGGGATTTAAAGAATCTTTACAGGATCCCAAACACAGCAGTTAACATTCTTTATGCTATTTTATAGTATAATTATTTTGTAAGGAGCCCTAGAATCCCTCCTTTTTTGCTGCCCTCTGGCACCACCTGGTAACCTGTCAGCAACGTATAAATCTAAACACAAAGGACATAAGCCTTCTCTCAAGGTCGTACGAGTGATGGAAATCATTGAAAATGCGTACATTTTGATGTTATATTATCAAGGCGTGAAAAATCCTTGGATTTTGGATAAAGTGCTTCTAAATGCTTTCAATTTTTACCATATTTCTCACGCAACAATCAGCCATCAGACAACAGACAATCAGATGTATAGTGGGAAACACAATAAATCGAATTTTGTGCGCATCTTTGCTTGTGTAACTGTTTTGCCAGTTTGACTCAAGGTCACCACACAGGTGGTTAACGCGACACATTTTCTGATGCATGCTCTCTGTCCGCTGGTGGGAGCGGGCTCACCTGTGTGTGCACACACTGGGGCGGAACGTGATCCGCCTTTCATGATCCAGAGAGCAGATGAGAATTGTGAATGCACGACTATATAGAGACAGAAATGTCATGCTGCTGTGTATAACATAAGACTACCTAGCTCCTATATACTTGTTTATTACATAGAATTTACAACTGTTGTAAGGTACTATAATAAGGTATATAAATAAAATAAAATTCATCTTGAAAGTCCATAAGTGTTGGTGACTGGTAAAAAGTGCACAAACCCTGTTCTCTGCAGTTACCTGGTTGAGAGGCGGATCTAGGAACAGTGGAGTTTCCGCCAGCAGCAGTCGCAGTGCTACTGGTCATGCTCTGACGTTTCTTGACTGCAGCCATAGCACCACGCAAAGTATCTGGAGGGAAGCCAAATGCTTTATACCAGCCGACCATCATTATTGCCACTCAGCTGTACCATTCTCAAATAACGTATAAAAAGTGATGGTCCTGATACATAAAGTAAATAAACACGATCAATCATAGACAGCAGCACAACTCTGGTCATGCAGGTGGCCTAGACACCAACAATTCCCTCACCAAACCAACATGTAAAACTTTAAATCACACACCGCAATGCAAGTCAACACATGAAGCCACAAATTAAAGTGAACAAGCACACAAACTACACATCGGCTACACATCCATATAAAAAAATACAAATAAGTTACAAATAAGTGCCAAATGAACCAAACAACACACTAAATGGCCCAACATGCTCAGAGCCAGTACACCACACACATATTTTTACATGCTCATGTACCTTCATAACCAAATGGAGTGGGATCACTCTTTATCTCGTGTCTCTTGCTCTTTATGCTAGTAGAAAGTGTGCCTGGCCAGTGGAAAAAGCAGGAGTTTACGAACTTTTCAATCCTTCATTTGAAATCACCAGTAACCGCAGTATTATTTAACATCATTCACAATATTTTGTCATACAATTTTTACCAAATCTTACATAAATGGGCCTGTGCTTTCCTTTCATTTTAGACATTAAAACTATTAACACCGCATAATTATTCCTTTTATTTGACTCTTAATTTCTGAAAACTGTTGAGTCAAGTTACAGCTTTTACGTTTTGGATTCAGATATCTTCATTTGTGAACATTCTTAAATTGGCATGACACAAACATGTATGATATTGTGGCACACATGCGGTGTAGTCAGACACAGCAAAAAATATATTTATAAGTATTTTATCAGTTATTCAGTTACCTTTTTTGCGTTGTGTGGCAAAGGAGGAGGAGGAAGAGGAGGTGAGAGAGGAGGCAAGAGAGAAGCGGCGGGTTACCTCCGCCTCCTTAGCAGCAGGCTCTATAGCAGAGAGGTGTCAGGCAGGAGGAAGAGACGTGGAGAGAGACCAGGAAGAAGACACAGAAAGGGTGAATAGAGTAAAAGGGAGGGAAAGGTGGAGCAAATAAAGAAGCTGGAGTTCAGACAGAAAAATTGGGTGTTAAGCTGATTTCAAATAAAGGGAAAATCAAGGCAAAGAAACTAAGCAAGAGCATAACAAAAATGTAAAGAAGAGAAAATGTTCCTCAGATCTAAACACCAGGTGTTTTGTTTTAACAACAGTTTAATGAATCTTATTCATTATTTTAGTTTTACTGGAGCTTTAAACCTCATCCATGTCTTCCTGAGGGGATGGAGCATGCTTTACTTGTGAAATGAAAACTTTTTCATTGACCATTCATGACTTGCATATTAATGAGAGTTGAGTATAAAACTTTGTTCATGGATGAAGTTTGTGCCAAAAATTGGAAATTCTGAAGAAGATCAAGGGATGTGATTTGTAAATTCAAGCAAAAATAAATAAATAAATAGAAAAAATTAATAGTTAAATCATTTTTTTTTGTTTGTTTTTGTTTGTCTTAGTTTGCTCTGACACAGTGTTTCAGAGAAGGACTGTTAGATATTTGAGTGGAGTGCTGATGTACATCTTTAGTTTTGATCATCCAGCACAAATGGATGGATGGACAAATGGTTTGAATGCCTAACATAACAAAGTGGTTTTGGTGCCTAAACCAAACATGCTTGAGCAATAGTTGTCCAAACCAAACTGAACACTGTCCCATAGTAAAAAAGGTGCTCATCACGGGACTCATTTCCTCAGATATCACATGACTCATAATGGAAAAGTTTCTTCTAGACATCATAAAACCCCTTAATGAGTGATTTGATTTATTAGGTTGGTCAACAGCCCGCCTCACTTTTTAGGGACTGTCTGGGTTGAGGACTGGCCAAACCTTTGCAACGTAGAAAGCAGGACCCAGAATTAAGGATTGTATTCCTCCAAAAATGTTATGTGTTTTGCAACAATGTGGATGATGACAGCAGTAGCAGATGGAGAGAACAAAGACAATGAGGGGGATGGTTTTTGTCAAAGATGCCAGTGATGATGATGTCAATGATGAAGGTAGCCAAAGTGAGCACACCAAGTCTGGCATAGTTCTGTTACCTGCTTGAAGAGACCTCCTGTTGGAAAGTCCCTGCAACGTGAAGCGTTTCCTAGCATTAGCAGCCGAGTGGCCTGATTGGCTGGCTGAAGCATCAACTAAGTGGGAAAGCAAGAGGGAGCGGGGCTTAGTACAGCAGGGAAAGAAGAAGAAAGAGGGCATGTCGTGTTGTTTGAATGTTTCAGTTTGTATGTTTTGTAGTTGTTCTTAATTTCACAAACTATGGCAAACTTGCAATAAGTTTTTTTTTCCACCTGTGGAAAAAGCATGTTTCCATGGGCACCAGGCTGCTTTTCAAAACCTCTTATTTATTGCAGCAGGGTCTAACTGTCAGACCTGCTTAATACTGGTTCCAGTGCTTATGTGACCTCTTTAGGAATGTTGCATGTTTAGTTTGCTGCTTCTGCTCTTCTGCTCGTTGCCAAGTATGGTTCTAATAACCGAACTTCATGTCACCTCAGTACGCTTCGGTGGGTGGAGTTGAATGGCATAGCTCAAAATATCACATAAATTGTTTAAAGGTCAGAGTTTCCTATTACACCCACATGAATACTGAACACCATCTGCATCCTAGTAGTTATGAACCAAATAAAACACTCACTCAAATTGGTTATTTAATGACATAATTGTTGTAAATACTGTTTTGATCCAGTAAAAAAAAACCCAACATATTATTGTAGCACTAGTTATTCTAGTTTCTTTGAAACAAGTGTTCAACGCCGCTTACCATTCCAAACCATTCCAAACTACCCACAGGATGGCATATGCCTTTTAAATACACCACCCAGATCACCTCTGATACACCAACTAACCAACCCACTGACAGACACATAGATAGATAGAACAGAGAGGAGGAGTGAAGGAAGAAAATTAAAGAAGGGTCAGCAAAACCCTTGCTGATAAAAGGCTGATATTCTTACTCACCATTACAGCAAACTCAGGGCTGAGAGTGTGAAATTGCACCTGTTGTCAGTGTGTGTATTCATGATTTTTTTTGGCCTGACTTTGTGTGCTACAGTTATAAGTTGCTTTAAGGTTGAACTTGTGCAGAAATACAGCATCTAGGCTGGGATAAGGTTGTTTGTTTAGGTTTCTATGTGACTCTCCCCTGACCTTATTTTTTATACATCATGTTGTCACAATAAACTCAACAATGTAGTTAATCCAATCCAATAGGTTCTTACTGTCCAATCTCTTGGACTCACTCCATCGGTTAATGGGAGGTGTTTGCTTTTAAGGGTAATAATTTATTTTGAGTCTTTTCCAAGGCAACATGTGACCTCTCACCTCTCTTCTGCCTCATATTAGGGCTTGGGTTGGATCTCCTGAAGCCTGACTCTGGACTCGATGAATCAGACTGCCTCAGTGCCATCTTACGCACATTCCTGGAAAAATGGAGGGGAAAAGTTATAATAAGTGTAAGCTGGCGAAATGTCTGTATGCAGAATGTTAGATTTTTCTTTTTTTAATAAACTCTTATTTCTTTTTTTAAGCTTATAACTTTATAGTTTGTGATGAAATTTATTTCTCACCTCATGGAGGCTCCATAGATGTTATGCTGACTGG
>JAOWBC010001052.1:384188-410495 GCA_028566105.1 Hypoplectrus providencianus | reverse complement strand
TGTGTGTGTGTGTGTGTGTGTGTGTGTGTGTGTGTGTGTGTGTGTGTGTGTGTGTGTGTGTGTGTGTGTGTGTCTACCTGTAGGAAGCGGATGAGGTAGCAGAGCACCAGTTTGTTGATGTGTGGCAGACCCAGCACCACATTGACAGCTGCCTCTGGGTTGTCATAGTGACTGATACACTCCTCATAAAACTCATGAGGGATCAGTGGCTCCTCCAGCTCCCTGTACCAGAGCTTTAGCAGAGATGCTGAGGACAAAACGCACACAGAGGCAGCATGAGACATCCATGAAGGCACATAAATTAAATCAGACCGTTCATTTACACTCATGTCACTGTGCATTTACATAATCTGTGAGTAAATCTGCTCAATGAACTCTTATGTCCAATGTGCTTTTCATCAGTGTTTCCACCAAAGTGCTGAAACAATCTTTGTGTTCAACAGTGGGCATGTTTACCTGGGATGTGCGGGTCTTCCAGTCCTGTGGGGATTTTCCATTGGTCCACTTGCAGCTTGAGAGCATTGACTTCATCTATGTCCCCTGGTACCCTGTAGGTGTAAGAGCACATGCTGATCACAATTTATCCTCCTATCTTTACAGTTTCAGTGTCACCTTCTCTGTGTCCTGTTTTCTACATAACAGAAAAATAAAAGCTGCATTCAGCTGGAAAGTGAAGAGGACTGGAGCTGAATGGTTTCTGTCACACAAAACAAAAATATACATAATATGCTTCCCCAAGGCAATACAACATAGTTTATGTACCCTTTCTTCTAAATGCTTATAATTTTGGACAAAGCAAAACTAAATTTCTAAATTATCTTCTCTATCTATGCTTGTGCACTGCAGTATATTATAAAAAATCAACAGAACTATTAATTAGTGAATTCTGTCATTTGAATCAAGTATGTTTTGATGCCTGTGAGAAACTTGAAGAAAGTCTTCTTTCTTTACACCATTCCCTTCCACCTGTGGACATTAACATATAAATAAAGACCCGTATCCCATGTCTTCTCTTCTGCAGCCCTCTGTTCTGTTCTATTAACAGTTGCTTCTGCTCCCATCTGCACTCACCTGAATATACCTTCTGTCTGGTCTCCATTGAGACCCAGAACCTCTTCAGAGAGACGAGTCTGCACCCAGGGCAGCTGGCTGTCTGGGTACCGCTCCTTCTGGAGTGCCATTACTTCATCCAGGGACGACCCAAACATGGAGGGGCTGAAGATAGCATTCCTGGCATGCTTGATCTCCTCCAGACATGGCTTCTGCAGGCCCTGCAGAAACACACACAGTAAGTAATGTTGTTACAAGGGCAGCTCGGGTACATGCAAAATGTGGGTCAGAAAGCAGCAGGGGGAGAGAACAGTTATCTCCTCCCAAAAATATTTGTCCATCCACAGGACACGACACTTGTGAATGTACTGCTACAGTTTAGTCAGCTAACACCAGTCAAACACTGAGAGGCCTAAAAGTGACAAACGATCTCTGTCAGTGACCTGCTGAGAGTCTGGCACTACATGCTACACAGGCTCCGAGCCAAACTGCTGCCTGCCTGCCTGCCAACACACAACACACACACACTGAAACTGCCACCCTGTTGCACTAAGTGACATGTTATTATGACACTGTCATTATCTCATTATTTAAACCTGTTTTTATTTCACTGCCCCAAATTGTCACTATAACACTAAATGTGTATTATTTACAGATGAAACGTTTAAGTGGTAGAGTCCAGGGGACGGGGACCATTTCTCATATCCATTATTTTTAAGTTTGATGTCCTTAGTTTGGAAAAAATACTCTCTCTCTCTTTTTTATCTCTCCATCATTATACATTTTGTGGTTTGATTAGCAGAAACAACACACGTAGTAGAGACATAGGGCTGCTTACCTTCTTGGCACCAGTCAGAGCAGCTTTTGTCAGTTTCCTGTAACAGTATTTAGCATAGCTGCTAATGGCCACTCCTGGAAAAACAGACAAAAGATCCTGCTGGGTCATTTTTGCATAGATATACTAAAATGGTTCAACAGAGGGATAGACAAACACTGTCTTGCACAAAGCTGCTATCATATAGATAACGTATTATAGTTTAGAGTCATATACAAACAGACACTTCATAAAAGCTATCACCAGGTTATAATTACTGTTTTTTTATGCAGTGTTTACACTGTTTGAAAATGTGTCATTTTCTAACACACAGCAAATGAAATGAATGAAAATGTCAAACACTTGTCGGACACTGATGTGTTCAGTGTAAGTCAGCGTTAGTTCAGGAGGACCTTACTTTCTGCTTGTTCATTCACAGTGATCTCTCTCTTTCATTTCTCTCTTCAGTTTCTGCTGATCAGCAGATAATGGGCTATTTAAAAACTGCTGCTGCTATCAGCGTCTAATTAGGCGAAATCATTGCCCCCCATTTACCTCTAGATACCAACGTCTGGACTCCATAGGGGGCTTTACGATTGTATTTAACACCAACTTGGAATGTTAAAAACAATCAGTTGAGTCGATAGATTATGAAGCCACAGGTCAAGTAGGAAGACCGCAGAACACATTTCTGCCTACAGTGTGGTAAGAGAGAACGTAAAGGAGCAAACTGAATATGGCAATCAGGTCCTACAGCTCAGCTGTTCTCGAGGTCCAGGAACCAAATGTACCAAACGATAAATGATGAGGAGATGTCAAGACCAACACAGCCACCATGCCGCACTTCCTCTGGGATGGCAAGATAGATGAACCCCAAGGATGCCATCTTCATCCTGGATGGGATCTCCCTCTTTTAAACCTGCCTCTTACTTTAGGAGGAATTTGCCTGCAGGCCCTGGAGCACATAGTGGCCAAGAAGCATCATATTCTCCACTGACTTCTACCAGCGTGACTCATTCAAGGCTCAGGAGAGGCTGAGGGGCAGCTCCTCTGAGAAGTATAAAGTGCAGGTAACTTTATTTGGGGCAATGAGGCAAACTAGTGGAAGCTCTGCCAGTTGATGCTTCAGGTCCTGGGAGTATGGAGGCATCAGTCCAACTGGACAAGACGGCTGAACTCATCGTGGAGGGAACAGCTCAGCAGCTAATGTCATCGGATGGAGAGGTAAGTTGATTGATCCATTTGAGTTTACTGATCCATGCCCTCAAGTCTAACCAGGAGAAGGCAGACAGCTGAGTTATCTCTACCTGCATCATGCTGTAAAGCTGGGCTTTAAGTCAGCAGTAGTGAGAGCCCAGGACAGCATCATCCTCTTAATCCTCCTGCATCATGCTGATGCCATTACTTCCAGTTGATAGCAAGAGAGAGTGTGTAAGTGTGGTCCTACAGCCACGTGGTTACAGCTCTACTTCACTGATAAAACCGAGATAACATAGGTAAAGACTCGTGTTTCTCATGCTTTAAATTGTTTTGTGCATGGCCTATAATATTTGACTATTTCTGCACGCTGAGTTCCCTTAACAGTCTTGGATCTGCATACATTTAGTAACATAACTAAAAAGGAGAAAATTTCACCAAATGTGTTGAACAACTTACCAACCCAAATATACAACAACTTATGTGATATAATTGAGGATAGAGCATTGGACTCAGAAAGTCCTACAATTCAAACATCTCTGTAATCAGTGAAAAGCTAATCATGTGCTGATGCCTCACCCTTGGTGTCGTTGAGAGGATCCATGTGTCGGCAGATGTAGCCCTCAAGGTAGGTGTGAAAGCGAGGCGTGGGGGGGAAGAATGCTAAGCAGATGGCCATCAGTTCCCAGCCGCGCTCCAGGCTGTCATAGCGGAAATTCTCCGTCGTTTGGCGACACAGCTGGATGTAGAGTTCATCACGCAGACCCTGGTTACTCCACCCGCGCACAACCACCTGACAGGGACAACACACACAGCACACACACAAACAGTTTGTGACTTGCTGGTGAAAGTCATCAAGCATTTAGCTGCTACAGAGACAATTATTTTCACAAGAGTTGTCAGAGATTAAAAGCTGAGAGCAGAGTGAAAATTAGACTGACGTTCATATGGTGGGCACAAATACAACACAACAAAACAAGAATGTTGCTCTGCATCTGCTCTGTTTAAAAACACTTATCAGCAGGTCAATTGGTAAGGTCATAAAATGTAAATTCACAGCTTGTTCTGCATCCCCAAAGAGGCAGAAACACAGTTAATGGACCAGAAATATGCTTGATTAATAATGAATTAAGTTCCAGTCATAACATTTTATTCTGATTAGGTATACTCTTTTATATAAAGAATTTTTGATAGCTTACATCTGGCACAAACACATGTAAGACCACTGGCCTGAATGTTTAAGTGCCTCTATATTTTTAAATATAAAGGTCAAACTGATTATTAATCATTGGGTTTCATTTATTATTGAACTATTACTTAACAATTGAGTGTTATCTGGCTCACACCTAGATGTTGCTAACATCTGGGCCTGGAGTCCAAATGTAAATATGCCTGAAAATGAAGGGTCAGGTCAGACAATAAAGCCAATTCAAAGACCCCAGTATAAAGAAATATTCAGATACAATAGGTCAAAATCATGCATGGTATTATCACAGTACTTTGCATAGAATGTCTAAAAGAAACTTTTGGAGGCATATGTTGCCCTTTAAAAAGCTTAAGACCCTGATCCAGGACAGAGGAGTGGTTTAGACTGTCCACTGACCTCCAGAGCCACAGCGAGGGAGTCACACTTGGAGCGACGGTCTCCCATGAAGGTCTGAATAAGCTTAAAGATGTCCACTGCTTCCCTCTTAACGGTGCGGTCCGAGGTCACGATCATGGGCTTCTTGATTGGCTCGCTGCTCCAGGCTAGCATGTTCGCAATAGACACCTTTCTCCTGAACAGACCCTAAGAAAAAAAGCATAGATAGGGTGAAACAAGAGAGAAGACACACTCAACAGATTAGAGAAGTGACGGAAAGACAATGGGAGGGCAGCTGACATTATGTCTTTCTCCTAACACTGCTTGGATTTTCTCAGGCAAACCATGGTTGCTTTAGTTTAACAATATCATAATGTCACATAAACATGAGTCTATAGAGCTACTCGCTCTCTTTAACTTTGAGGATGAGCAGCTGGAGGAGTAACAGGAGGCAATCACTGGAATGAGTTTGATTGTCAAGACTACTACTACACTCATACACGAGAAAGAACAATTTCAAGATATTCCACATCTGAAGACAATTATCAAGATAATGAAGACATAAATAGCAACAAAAGCCCAACTATGTCAGAAAAACACACCCTCTTGACTACCTGCGTGTGTTTGTTGAAGTGCTTGGATGCCCAGTTTTCGATGTCAGTCTCTGAGGAGGGCTTTCTCAGGGTGAATTCTGGGAAAATGCCACAGCTGGCGCTCGGCATCATATTCCTCATATTTCGACTGGCCTCAAACTGGGCACAGGCTCCGAGGTCCTCTGACTGATGGGCCGAGAAACAGAAGAAAGAGGCGAAAAGATATGTGGAGAGAAGAAACAGAACGTGTCATTCATCTCTGTGGCAGCACATTACAGAACCTGAAGGCTTTTATTCTGAGGCACTCAATGGGAGCTGACTGGCATCAATACGAACATATTAAAAGTAGAATATGCAATATTAGTCACTTCATTTTTATGTCCTCACAGACATAAAAATCTTAAATAACAGCTATGGAACAACAAAAATGATGCAAGTAAAGTTATTTAAGGATAGACATGAACATTACAGCTACAGGAGCTGTTTATAATATTTATTGTGTCCCCCTGCAGGCAGCAGCTGCAAAACATAATTGTATGGAAGTATGTGCAGTATAATGTTGCCATGGAGAGTTGAGCTAAACCTCAAGGTGTAGACTCATGAACTAAAATAAAGACTTTTTTATCCTTTTTTTTTTTTTCCCTTCTTTCCATCAAACCCAGCACTGGTGTCATAAATCTCTGTGACAACGCTAAAAAGAATTTAGCTGACTTTATCTGACAATACATTCGTTATAATGTTTATCTAAAATGAGTTTTACATATATTTACAATGCAAACTTCGGTCGGGCTCAGGGACAAAGATACTGCTATGGGTGTGGCTGTGTGTCAGATTCATCTCAGTTTGTACATATAACAATGAAGTTTCCATTCACATAAAAGTTCAAAAGGGCTCTGTGCTTGGTCCAATTCTGTTGACTTTTTATATGATTCATTTAGACAATATCACTAGGAAACACCACATAAAGTTTGACAACTGTGACGACTTAATTTTCCTTTGGGGATAACTGAAGTCATCCATGTATTTATCCATCTAAATTTGTAGTTTGTTGTTGAAGTTGTAGATGATGCCCAAATATATCGATTGAGTCATAAGGTTCCTTGAGGACATGGTGATCACTACAACAGATAAAAGGTGGTAAACTAAATAAATCAACATTATCCTATTACCTTTATGTAGACACAGACTGTCAGCATACAGCATTACCTGTGAGGGGTGGAGGTAAGGCTCAGGGGAGGCAAGGTTGGTCTGGACAGAGAGGCTTTTCTCCAGCAGGGCCTGGGGGAACCCCAACCGATCGAAGGTGCTGCGTTTCCAGTGGTGTCCATCGCTCTGCGCCAGCGCCTCATCCTCACTAAACGCCCGCACCACCGGTCCGGGTAATGGAAGAGGCACTGCCCCGTCACTCTCATAGCCGTCTTTGGAGCCCCCGCCCTGGGATGCTCCCCCACCCTGCCCTGAGTCCCAACTGCTCCTCTGCTTCATCACCTGCTGGGCCTCCCAGGCCAGCTTGGCCTGGGCCAGCATCGCCTCTGATGCCGTGCCTCCCAGTTCCCCCTCCAGACCCCCACAGCGTGCCAGCTCCTGGGGAAGCGACGGCTTGCGGCTCTTGCGTTTGCGGTTACCTCCAGGAGAGAAAGCCCCAGGCCCGCCTGTGGAGGATGACGAGAGGGAGTGGGTCTGACTAGACGTCCAGGATATGGAATCCTCATAAAGCAACCTCTGGCCTCCCTCTCCACCCTCCCCACTGTAGTCCAGCAGTAGGCGGGGGTCCCTGATCAGAGACTGGCTGTGCTGCAGAGTGTAGGACCCTCCGTATGAGCCGCCGTAACAACCTGTAGTGCCGTAACGCAGAAGGCGGTCGGCCGTCTTGAAGCGAGGGCTTGAGGATGACTGCTCCACGTACACCAGCTGTTTGACGTACTCCTTACCAACAGGACTGTACTCCAAACTCTGTGTCTTTTCTGGACATTTCTGCCGGGTCAACACCAGCTGGCCGTAGGGCGACTGACCCTGCTTGGGGGAGTGATAAAGAGGGGCCGAAGATTTTCGACCAGGTGACTTGCCAGTGCCGTAGAAGGAGGATGAGTCAGAGAGGTGCATGTCAGTGGGAGGCTCCTCGTAAATCGGAGGGGGCTGGTACTCCGACGGCGGCTCCTCATACAGCGGGGGTTCATAGGCGTAGCGGGGCGAGGGAGGCTGGGAGTCGGCTGAGGAGCGGCGGTTGGTGCAGGTGCCGCCCAGCTCAGCCCGCTTCAGGAAGGGAGACTGGCGTCGGTCAGAGTAAAGGACAGGGGAGCCATCGGGTTCTGAGGGTGGGTTCCCTCCAGAAGAACGGCGGGTTCGAGAGGTGGTGCCCCCTCCAGAGGGAGGACCGGGGGCGGTAGGGTCGCAGGGGGAATAACCATTTCCCTGGTGGGCCAGAAAGCTGGGCTCTCTGTCCGTCACCTTGATGAGCATTCGCTCCTTCGTACCAGTGTTCCACCTGAAGGGGGAAGTCCTGAGGAAAGGAACGAAAAGATTGAATTAGGAGTCACAGAAATGCTACAATGGAGTAATGTGAGAAAAACATGAACATAGTTTCCATTGTAGAGAATGGTATCTTATGGAATGGCCCAAGAGTCATTACTGAACCGTGAGTCCGTGTTTAAACAAACTGTGGCCAGTGTCAAAAGAACAAATTGATTAAAGACCTCATAATTTTTCATATATTTCTCTGTTGCTGCTGAGGACATATCTGTATATAAACTGCTGTTAGGCCCATCACCCCTATCATTAAAGGGAAATAGGTGTCTGAGTGGTGTCCAGTCCTGTGACCCACAACAAAATAGCATACAGATCACTTTAAACATCAACGTATGAGGACTTTTTTGTTATTCTTCTCTTTCCCTCTCCTTTTTTTTTGTTTTGTTGTTGGTTGAGTATTGTTGGTGCATACTAATGTTAAATTTTAAGCATGATCGACAAATACAAAGCTATTGAGACGATGCTTACAATGGCCGGCAGTCCATTAAAGCAAATACGTTTTGTGTGTGGCCTCTGAATAAAAATAAAAAAGAAGGAAGACTGGCTGAAAGGGAGGAAAGTGTGACATCGAATGGGACATTGGCCACCCTCACTTTCAAACAAAGTCCACACTGGCAGTGTGAGTGTTTATGTGCTTGTGGATGTTTAGATGCATGTGTGTGTGAGAGAGAAAAGAAAAGACGGGTAAATTAAGCATTGCAGAGCTGAGCTCTGATCTAATACAAAATACTTTAGACTGAAAGATCTAAATCACTTCTCTCTCTTCCTCAGTCCATCAACTTCTCTGCTCCTTTAACAGACTGATTGTTCTGTAGGGTAATTGTGGAAATGCATGAAATTTGCCATCACTCTGGGTTTCAACATAAACATTCTCAACATAAAATAAAGCATATTGACAGGAACAATGATTCAAAGAGCAAACAGCACAATAACAATAACAAAAAAGCAGGTTGACAGAAAATTTTATTCATAGTTTATTAATGATCGCTATGATATTCATCCACGCCTTTATTGACTTTCTTCATTCTGTTAAAAGCCAGAATCTAGTGTGACTGTGGAGTTTCTGTTGATGTGAAAACTCTGAACAACAGCACCACATTGGAATAAAAGATTAACTTTTCTATTAGTGACATAAAAACTGAAATCAACACATATCTGACCCCATGACAGGTAGATCATGATTTTCCATCAGGTTGCTGCAATAACACAAATAGAAAAAAAGTAATAATTAAGACATTGATTGAGATTCAATTCAAATGGATTGAAATGTATTTAAGGTTACAAAACATCAAAGTTAAAATATGATGTGCTACTTCGGCTAAAATAAAAGTAAGAAAAAATAAGGCTTCGGGCCTGATTATCCAGACCTTCACCTTCAGAATAAAACATCATATGGAGGTACGGATGAGCAGTTAGATGTGTATAGAGGTCTGTAGTGCTACAGTGCAGCAGCAGCAATGCCACTTCAGGTGATTTAATGAAGGTTAACAAAGTAACAGCCATGAGTAGACAGTGTCCCTTTTTTTACTGCAGGACTGCATTTGTGTGTGTGTGTGTGTGTGTGTGTGTGTGTGTCCACCCATGTCCTCTCCCTGAATTTAAGAGGGCATTTACAGGACATTATGACCACATATAGGCATATCTACCAATCACTGCAGACTGCAGCAAAGACTGGGAGGAAGCAGAGGCTCTGAAGGTGAGAGAGGACACAAATGAACATCAGTAACAGATTCGGATTAAACGGGACAGGATGATAAAAGAAGAGTAGTGAGGAGAGGATGGAGAGGAACAAGAACTGATTCATGCACATTGTTTAGCTCAAATGCAGAACACAATCCCATCAGCGTTTAAATTTCCGGGTAGCATTGGTGGAATAAAGCTATTAGAAGCATCTTGAGAATCCCAAAAATGCAAATGTTTAGAGGAACAGCGTCCGGTAGCTTGCATTAAAAACAGGAAGTTGACAATATCTTGGAAACAACTACTCCAATTAACGCAAACCAACCAATTTTACTTACATCTCAGTGCAAAATGAAATGCCAATCATCTAGGTGATGCTGCACACAAAGTGCAAAAGATTTAAGAAAAACATTTACACACAGAAAAGAAGTGACGTGTAATCCCTACAAAATTCTGTCGGATTGACATGAAACTGGGGAAGCAGTGTGCCACGCCACTCTGAGGCCTTGAACTGAGTTCAGTGCATGGAAGACACTAAAAGATTAATAAATACTTTTTCAAACTCAACTTAACAAATCAGTTCAATCTGCATTCATTGCTGAACAATGCGCTCACAGTGCTCAGTGCTATGTGCATAAGTGCCTGCAGACCCAATCTGCATGACCTCAGCGAATATTGATGAAGCAGAGCCAGAGGTATTGACCTTTTTAATTCCATGCATTTTCTTCCTTGTAAAAACATGGCACTGACATGAAGCTGCCTTGAATGACATCACTTCAGGAAATGTGTTCAATTACTTCATATAACTCTTCTCAAACATGTACTTTACACTTGCCATCAGACTCTGATGTGTGAAGATGTATTTGGACAGGTAGGTGACCCCTCTTACCTGTCTGCGTCGTCTCTGCTGCCCTGTTTTTCAGAAAGCTCCTGATCGAGGGAGGAGGAGGTGCTTCCCTCTCGGCTGACCCCGCTGTTACGTCCTGGGCTGTTGTCGGCTGATGTTCTCCCTCCTCCTCCACCTGTAGGTCGGGGGTTGGTGCCATCGGTGTGCTGCTTCAGAGTTTGCAGCTTGGCCAGGGGAATGATGTCACAGCCCTGGGGCCGGTGCCACACGGTGCGCTGGGTGGAGGCATTGTAGTAGTAGAAGCGCGACGTGTTGGGATCAAACAGCTCCCACCACTGGTTGTCACCGGTCCGCTTGATACAAACTCCCTGCGGAGGGTCCCACACACACTCGCCAGTCAGCAGGTTGGCGTACATCCGCTCACGCGTGCGCGGTTCGATGATCTCCACCCACTCCAACCTGCAGGGGTAGAATTCAGGATTAAACTTTTACCAAAGTTCTGGAGGCCAGATTCACCATTTATGCTGCGCCAACAGGTTCACTGACCACACAGAAGCAAGTAAGAGGAAATACAAAATTCAGGAGCACTTTTAATCCACATTTCAGTTAAACTATGACTTTAAGGCTTGAGAAAGACCCTAATGCATGTCTGTGCACAATCTCCTCCTCGGGCATTACAGAAAGACTATCCTTTCAATCAAATTATTAGGATAAAAGGTGCACTCTGATAAGCTTTGCCCTAAAATATTTTTAGACAGGAAGCTGCATGCTGCTCAGATTCACCACAGTTGTGCTACTCAGTAAGGGCTGGGCGAGAGCGCTCTTTTACATTTTCCAATCAGATTTATCCTGTCGATCAGGCTGATGATCTTTTTAACCCCTGAACATGTTTAGATAATTGGCTGCAGTGGGCAGGGGATTTTGACTGGTTTGAAAACACGCCTGTACCTGTGCAATAATATATGTTGCAACACCCCCTGCTGTCATCTACAGTCTCATTCATTTCTTTAGTAAGTTTTATTGTAATGAGGGGAAATGTATAGCCAGCCTGTCATGATGGAGAAGTGATTAAGAAGGTGAACAAATAGCATCAGTGTAGTTTTAACTGGAACTGGTGGTTACAGCAGTTAGAAAGTGCGGTTTGAAGGTCTTCATAAGAATACATACTGCTGTTATATACACTTATTATTGTGTGAGTCACCAGCCAAACTGGATGCACGCTGGCAAAATGGAAGCTCGACTGTGATTGGTCAGAACCAAAAGAGTGTTAAGCTTCAAGTTTTGAGTGCAAACACACCATTTTGAGCTCAAAGAGAAAAAAGTGAGTGTGGGCAGAGGCATTTTAAAAAAAAGAGCACAAACACGATCTGAACACAAAAACAAGTAAATCTGCTTTCAAACTGAAAATCCGGTCTTAAATTAACTCCATATTAATCCACCAGCAGAAACACACAACTCATTCAGCGCCACATTATTCACTGAGTTCAAACACAAGGGGGAAGGAGGTTTAAAATGGGTATTTAATAACACCACACACGCCTACCTGCCACCAATCAAAACTTCCTGGCTGGACATCACAGACAGTTCCTCTTGTTCCGGGCTGCCACATCCCACTCTCCCCTTCAGTGTGCTTACTCAGAGGCTTACCCAACATAAACCTAAACTACGCCTCCAGAAGAAGACTTTGTCAGCCCTAACCATCACCAAGAACACTTTCCCTATTAACTGGAGATTCAGAAACACAATTAACATTAAGCCGTCTGCGACATAAATGTTACAACTTTTATCCGAACAATTTCTGTTTCTCTTTTCTGCATGCATGCCACACCCCCACACCCAATGTTTGTGTTTACTGTCCCTGTTTTGATCTTCTATCTATCCTCCTGGAAAGATTGTTAAATGTACAAACTAAACTGTTCAATTCTGAAAAGAGTTCATCTCTCAACCTTAGATGATCTGTCCTCTCTCCCCGCTGGTGTCTCTCTCTTGACTGGAAGTGATAAGTAGTGTAACAACGGTGTTACTAAAGCCTTCCCCTTCCTTAAAGTCTTCTTCTGCTTCCTGCTAGCCAGCCTAATAGTCACATTATGGCTACCTTGTGCTACAAATCTCTCTTTCCCCCTCAAACAAACTACTTTTCATTAGGCATGGACAGCCAGTGTTTTGGTTTGTGTACTGAAAGTACAAATAAAGTGAACTGGAGCCCTGATTTGCTCAGTTTCTCTTGACATGTTGGACTTGTTGCAACTATTAATTTGGTGACAGTAATGTTGATACATTACATACATTATCCTATACCATATCCTTGCCCACTTCACACATACAGTCTAAATATATGGAGCAAAACTTACAACTGCTGGAAAGTTATACAAACTTTATAAATACATTTGATACATTATTGAAAATGATGTTCGAAGTTTGAAAATAATTCCCAGTTATTAAAAAAAAATCTGTTTATCATGTAAAAACCAATTGTCACTTTCCTTGTGATTCTGGATTTTTCTATAACCATGTAGAGCTCTCTGCCTCTGTGAATGTTCTCTGCTATTTAAGCTGGAGAGCCTTGTTGAGCATTGGGGCAGCTGCGATTATTGCTAGCATCTATGTATGCTTGTGTGTGTGTGTGAGAGAGAGAAAGAAATGGCACATCGGCTGTCACAGAGAATGCTTGTCAAATGGAGCAGAACAGGCCAGTTAAATAGAGAGATCCAGAGCGGAGATAGTAGGATTAATTGGCCATAATTGGTGGATGTGTTAGAGTTCCAAATGACCCAGTTTAGCTGGTGAGCCTACTCCCTGTGCCTGCAGAGACAGGCTCTGTGCCACCGTTAGCATCCAAAGGCTCTTCAATTGCATCCACATTTCCCTCACGTCTTTCCCTTGCATGTTTGTCCTTCCCATCAAGTGTCATGTGAAGTGACGTCTGTTTATGATGGCAATGGCAGCTGAACACAATTTACTGGTACACAAATAAATGCTCTGAGGAGGGCCGGACTGGGACAAAAACAATTTTTGGCCCAACCAGACCACCAACGCACCAATTATCTCTCCTGAGCATGTAGATATAATAACCATATCCCTATACAGTACAACACATGTGCATAAGAAAACCCTCATCCCAGATTGTCAATCAATGCACAGGAAGTCAGGTTGGATAACTTCCACTTCATAAAAATGCAACAACATGCAGCACAGCTAAGTTCGGCCAGAGGCCTTCCCTTTTTAATTGGGAATACATCTAATCATAAGCAATAGGAAGCGTAGTGTGTTGCTCTGTCCATATCTGGTAAACTATGTTAAATGCCCAATGATGTGCTAAATGTCACTTTCCTGGTCTTCCTTATAAATGTTTTCTATGTAACTCTTTTCTTACTCTTTTTGTGTGTCGAGTAATTAATAAAATGAATACAATTCCTTGATTCTTATTCTTATCTGAAGATCTGATTCTGATCTCTAAAGTTTATTTCACCTGACAACAGCAATATGTAACTATAGTTGCAGGAATATGAGTAATAATAGAGTAAATCTATACTGAAGTCATATCAAAGACACATCCTGTCACATGCCTTCTTTTTATCTCTCCTGTGTCCCCTCAGCCCATCAGTTAGAGAACTTTTTAAATCTTTTTTTAGCAAAGGCACCAGTTTCTATTTTTAGCCAATTCACAGCCTATTTTAGCAGACACACTCTTGATGTCAAGAGGCAGGTAAAAGTTATCTTAATAATGTTCAAATGATGAGGACGGGTACACTTTAAAATAAATGTGCACATGAGCTTCATGCTTACATTCAATATTACAGCTAAAAACTGACAAATCATTGTGGTGAAATGTTGCTTAAGTCATTTCCTGCTTTTGCTCCCTTATGTCATAAAATGAGATTATTTGGGTGATTTTGGACTTATGGCCTGACAAAACAAGATAAGTCAAATTGGTAAGCAGCATATCAAAGCTTTATCACAAAATACATTTAATTTACATCCTTAAGCTATAGCAGTGTTACATGGACTAAAACAATGAAAAAAGTGTCCTCATGTTGTCTTTCCTGCAACGAAAATCATTTCTGGAACTACCTGAATCTACCCAACATGACCCTGGCTGAGTTTCAAGATGCTACAATACCAGCAGCTACTTTGAGACTGGCAATGGGGAGGAAATCTACCCCGTCAGAGGCAAAATCTGCTCTCAGGCATGGAGACAACAGAGGACAGGTTGAAATGGGAGAGCTGGGTTTGGACTTAGGACAAGTTGACCAGCTTGGCACAAAGCAACATCCAACCAGAGAAAAAAGCTACTGGTTGAAGAAGTTCAGCACGAAGAGGAAAAAGAAAGATGCACAAAGGCAGAGTCACAGTCCAAACAGAGACAATGGACTCACTGGGAACAACTGGAGCACTGTAAGCTAACCTGAGGAGGGAGGGATCATGGGAAATGGAAGACTCCCAGCCAAGACCCTAAAACAGGGTTTGGGAGAAGATCCCTAATGTGATCTCTGCTCTCCATGCTCAGGGCCTGGACTTTCAAACCCTTCATGAGAGCAGGACAACTTCCTGTCAAAACATCTGCAAGAGTGGACATGACACCACTCTTCAGTGTTCAGTGTGGGCTTGTTGGTGACTCCTGGCTACAGTTCTACCTTTCAAAAATAGAGCAGATCAAAATGTATTTATTTTTTTCAATTTTAACTTTATAATAACAGTTTCCTCATAACCAATTGAGAGCTCTGTATGCATACATACACAGCGCAAAGTAGTGTCAACACAGACTGTCTGGCACTTTAGCAGAGCTGCAGCAGTATCCTCATTCCTCTGTCTGTGTGTTCACAGCATGCAATAAGGCACAATATTGTGGGTAAATATGAGCAAAACTCAAGCTGTCACGCAGCCTGTGAATACAGCTGTATTGTTTGAATCAGAAGGGTATTAAATATTAAATTATTATATTACTTTAATGACGCAAACTTACTGTTGTTTCATATTTAACTGAATGGTTTTGAAAATAATGATGGACTCCTGCTTTCTTCTGTAACGGCATACCTTACAAACAAAAACAATTTAGTTATATAGTTCATGTACCCAAAATTACTATTTATTACAGCAGATAAAGTTAAGTAACAATAACTCCCTGTAGGATGCAATGAAAACACTGTGCTGCCCATCCTGGTAACAATCAGTCTGATTAACAATACTTTACTGAGGCTCTGTGCAACATGTGTCTATGAAACTCAATGGTAAAAAGTTGTTCTTAGGATGGCTATAATAAAAAAAAAAAAATAGCCATGTTATAAAGAAACAACTTTACGTTGCAGTCAATGTTAACCATGAACCACTTAAATTATCTGACAAATTTGATATCAATCTATATATATATATATATATATATATATATTCCGCATATCTATCAGTCCTGAAACCCAAATTAAACCAGTCCTCTGTGCAGTGATACACACAGAAAGTGAAGGAGACTTTATTCATGTTGTGCTGTTTCCCTAGGTGAAGACAGCAGCTGTGTCGAGGCTGCACACAGCTGACAGCAATGCAGAAGAGTTGTGGCTTTGTGTGATGTATTTACAGCAGTGCGGCTCTTACATAATGCTGGCCTTTACATCACAACCAGCCACAATCGATGCTTCAGAAGGTGGACAGATAACTAAGCATGCCCAATCCAATCAGACGTCCCTTCCCTGGCTCCCTGCCTTTGTCCTCCATCTATTCACACCATCCCTTCATTCGCAAGTCTCTCAGTCAACGTTGGCGCTCTCTGCTCCCCCTGCCATTATCTGCTCTTTTCAACACACACACATACGGCATCACACGTCTGTGAAAGCAATTGGAGACCTCTGAACCTGGTGCCTTTGAGAGGAACAGAGGAACAGAGGCAGTGTTACTGTGTCATTTTAAATAAATCATACATTACTACAATGCAATGACTAATGAAAACCACTGTGTTGGGATCACATGTAAATCACAGATGAAATTGTATTTTTTTGTGCATGTGAACTGATATATGAAGTGAAATGAAGCATCATTTCTCTGCTCAGCCTCTTAAAATGGTTTTGTTCTCATACAACGTACACAGCCCCCCTCACTGATGTCTTTTTGCTCAAGAGTGTCTGAAGCCGAGACAAGTAGCATAACTTTACCACTTCATCTACCAGGAATAAATCACAACATACAAATCACAACCCGGACGAAATGTGGCGAATTAAACAACAGCCATACAATAACCAATCACATATTTTAGCTCATACTTGTGATAATCCATTGCTCTGTTCACATCCAAATAGGCTTATCTATATGTACTGTTAGATTCATAATTAGGGTTAAGAAAAATAATTCATTGTTTTAAAATGTTCGAAACATTGTTAAAGATGAGAGCAAATACCTACACAGTTCCCAAAATTAACAAACATGCCACTTTAAAAAGAAATGTGCAGCAACTGTAAGCCATGCTGGCTTTGGTGGGACATCTTTTGAGACTACATATAGGGAACTGACAGAAAGATAGAGGGCGGCATCAGAGCTAAACAAACAAAACAAAAACAATGTTATTGTTAGAAACACCGGACTCACAGACCCAGCAAAACTTCTGGTCCTGTAGGTGGTTGCCATCTGCCACAAAACCACTTTGTCAACAAGAAGCCAAAAGCTCTCTTTTATCACAGGCGCTTACTGAAGCCTTTTAAATTTTCTGCCTGTAGGTGTGTATGGTGAACTGTTTTATTACTGGACATGAGCTCATGTCTTCTCTGGGGCATCTCGTCCGGTGTATAGTATCAATTAGAAAACTAAACTTGTTTATTTCCTCTTCCGAAAACAATTATTCTGCAATAAAGTAATCTCTTTTGACTGTGTTTTTCTTCCAATGCCAGTTCTTTAGATATTTATGTTCTTTCTTTCTCTTCCGGCCACTTCATGCTTTAATTTTTGCATTTATTGCACAGCTGCTCAACTGCTTGTAAATGCAACTATCCAATCAGTTAATCACATGGCAGAAACTGGAAGCATGTGACAACGAGTCACTGAAGTTCAAACCAAGAAACAGTGACTTGAAACGTGAAATGGTTGTTGGTCTGAGTATTTCACAAACTGCTGATCTGGTGGGATTTTCACACGCAGCCATCTCAAGAGTTTACAGAGTTGGTCCAAAAAAAATAAATAAATAAAAAAAATTCCAGTGAGGGATACATATTTCTCTGGACAAAAAATGCCTTGTCAATGCCAGAGGTCAGAGGAGAAAGGTCAGACTGGTTCAACAGTAACAACTTGTTACAGCCGAGTCCATCTCTGAAAACACAACACATCCAGCCCTGCAGCAGATGAACACACTCCATGCCTCTATATTTGTTATGTCCTACTAAAACTATGAATTAAGTTGCCAGTGAGTGTAGCCAGTACAAGCTATTTTCTTAAAAATACCTATGACATATAAAAAGGATTTGATTAAAAGTACAGTAAAATGGCACTTTTGAATTTAAAATGTCCAAGCTTTTTTTTTTAGCAGCCCTGCTAAATGCATTCTCAAAAGAAAAGTGTGACAGGAACCAACATCTGTCTTACAGTCTTTTTCTCTCTTTGTCATACACACACACACACACACACACACACACACACACACGCACACTCACACAGGTAATAAACTCTTTGGGTCTAATGAAACATTCATAGCTGCTCTGTCCAGTTTCAAGCTGCCTCATGTTAAATGCATGGACCGCTCTTTCACTTTCCATGTGTACACACGCACTCTAAGTCACTTATCTTAATAAAAGCAATCATGGCTCCGGCCTTATGTAAGTCACTATTGACCTAATATTAACCGACATGATTGTTGGGGGCAGAATTAACAGTTTGGTTGACCATCATCTTCACCGTATATCAAGATATTCCAAAAAAAAAAAAAGAAATTAAAATGTCAATATATGGTGGCTTCAAATCTCTTGGATTAAAAAATGATTCATTGTGTTTCAAAATACATGATTGTTCAAATTAAAGACAATATGGTTTATAGGAAAGTGAGGCATGTTTTGGAGATGTATCACAGCTAGCTATGGTGGTGACAGCTCCTTCATTGATTAAACATTAAAATATATATGTATTCACATTGATGCTATATGATATGAGCATCTTTAAAAAACAGACTGTGGGCAGATTCTAAACAATGTTTGGCGAGAGGTCGCCATACTGGTGGTGGTCAGCGTCACCTGTGTCAGGGCCTGTCATGAGTCAGTTTTATGTTTTATTCAAATGGTCTCTTTGTCATGTGTCAGTTCCCTGTTTTATTTTGATAGTACCCACATTCACTTCCTTCTGTGGGATGAAAAGCCCTTGCCCTGATGTGTTTCACCTGTGTGATTATCAGTCCCCGAACTTATATGATTCACCTGTGTCTCCTTAGCTCCGCCCTCCTGTGTGTATTTAACCAGTTCTCCCATGTGTGTCAGTGTTTGATTGTTTTGTCTCCCAGGGCAAGCAAGCAGCTCTGCTGCTCTGAGTTTCTCTTTGTCTCAGACATACTGTCCATTGTCTAATTATTTCTTGCTGCTTCAACTTTGGTATTAAGTAACTGAAAATCCCCAAACAATTCCTTGAGACCCTTGCTGCAGCCTGGTTGTACCGTTGGCTACAGTGACCCAGCAAGCACTAAAACAGCATCCAGAGAGGCATCCAACTTCTCGCCTATGTTGGCTTGTTGACATTGGAAGTCCTGCAACAGTTTTTAAATGCAACAGTGTTTCCTGTTGCATTTAAAAACTACTGTGAGCCTTTTATTATCTAATACCCTTGATGGTGGGACAGCAGCCGTTGTCAGTGCCTACCAAATCTGTTGCAATTTACTGTTGTGAAAACATTCATGATTCATCTAGACAGGCTATGGTCACCTGACAATAATTCAGAGCACATAAGTATCACAAATATTGCTTGTAGCTTACATTACATTCCAGGGACGCCTGTGTATGTTGAGCGCATTCAGTGCCACTATTTTGTTGAATTTCACCCTTCATCACCATTCCCACCCGTACTGTTTTGTAGAGCTTGGTGTGTGTTCCTGTACCAGTGATGGTGGGGGAGTCTCACTGGAGCTTCCATGATCTGGTAGGCTGATCTGGACCTCTCAACACCCACACTCTAAAAATAGCTGCACAGCAGAAGGAGCAGCAGTGTGTTCACTTACTGGAGGCAGACAGTCTCCCAACAGCAGCTTTGGGAAAACAGATTTTACCCTGTGGCATTTGGTGTGTTCTTATATTCTGCTGTCGATGAACCTACAGACCCTCACTGACCTCCACACTTTACTCGAACATCACTCTGTTCAGTATATATATTTCAAGTATTGCCACCATTAATGTTCAACAATAACACAATTTTCTGCACAGTCTATGCAAGTTCAACGTTAGCACAGGAAAAGTGCTTCGATTCAATAATTTCATTTTTAAAAAAGGCACAAAATTCTGGACAATTTGATTTGTGTAAATGTGCTGTGTAGACTGTGGGACACTAAACTTTTTTAATGACAATAAGGTTAGATTAAAGTTATTTTATTCAACGTAGTTTAATGTTAAGAGTGATATAAAATGTATTGTACCATATGGTGCTTAAACACTGTGATATATAAATGGATGAGCTTTTGATAATCAGTCGTTTTTGTTTTTTCTTCTGGTTCGGCTTCTAAGGACTGAAGATTTGCTCTTTCATAATTTCCTTTCATGAATCCATAAAGAAAATGATCAAAATGTTCAGTTATGAAGACATTCCTGTGTTTATTTGTATGCTCTGTGGTGCATGTGTCTCTGTAGGAGTGATGCAGCAGTTTATGAAGGAGGCTCTTGAACACAAAAGCGTGGGGAGATGGTCTCCTAGCAACGGTGGCCTTCGCAATTCAGTGACCCTTGGGTGCTGCAAATGTAGTGGTGTGTCTATAAACTGACATCCATGCATTTGGTATTACATCTGAATTAAGCCTAACACACAACAGTTACAATGTGTAAATACAGACTGCAAGCTAATCAAGTGAACAGAGCATTGCTTGACTTCAGCTGGCTAACTAAAAACAACAACAACATGGCAGCACCGGATCCACAAGCAAAGGAACTCAGACTGCTTTGCAAGCTTAGTCTGCTGTGCCACGATAGCCCTGGTAAGACGGCGGCTGCCCCAGTGAAGAGGCACAGGCATCACTGTGACAGGACAAGGAAGTGAGGAAAGCATGGAGGTGTAGTGCTAGGCAGCTAAACTAGCTGTTCCCAGATCCTGTTGGTGAATGTCAGCTCTTTGGAGACTAAGACAGGCTACTTCCAACTAGGGAGATCCACTTACTGATCTCCTGCTGGGTTCTTGCGTTCACTCAGACATGTATGAATAGAATCATATCCATTGTTGAGCTAACAGGGCTAATACTGCACAGAGGTCACAGAGAATTTGTCAAGGTGGTGGTTTGCCAATAAAATAACTGATGGATATCTCAAGAGGATCTCCCAATTTTTCTGTAAGGGTGTGGAGTTCTTGACTGTGAAATGTTGAACATGAACTGACAGCAGTCATTATTACTGCAGTGTATGTCCCCCAAGGTGCTATTGTCGAACAGGCTGTAGAGAACTATACAATGCCAACATTAGCTGCAAACTGTCCACCCTGATGCACTTACATCATTGCATGGGACTTCAACAAGGCAAGGCTGGAGACTGCGTTACCCAGTTCTACCAGCATTTGAAATGAGATACAGAAGGGAATAAAACACAGGATCACGTCTACAGAAAAATCAAAAATTCATACAAAGCAGCCCGTCTACCCCATTTTGGATATGACACTTGCAATCTGCTTCTTTTGTCGACCATGGCGAGGCCTGTTTGGAGGGGAACCTGTCCTGGTAAACCGCTGTATGGTCTCTGCCACCGTTCTGCAGATCAGTTTCAGGGTGTTGACAGTCTTCTTATATGCTAGGGCATCTTTATGTAGAGCAACTATTCTTTTTTTCAGATCCTCAGAGATTTCTCTGCCATGAGGTGTCATATTGAACTTCCACTGACAAGAGGGTGAGAGCGATAACACTTTATTTAACACAACCGCCCCCCATTCATACCTGAGATCTTGTTACACTAATGAGTCACATGACACAGGGGAGGGAACATGGAGGAGGGGAAAAAATCAATTTACAAAGTTTTACAAGCTGTGCGCTGACTACTTTAATTTGTATCATGGTGGCATTTTGTCTTTGTTGGTTGGTATTTGTTTTATAGTGAGGCCCAGCTAGCTTAAGGACTGGAGACAGAGTTAAAACTTGATTTAGACTTTGAGAGAATGTGTGAATGTCCTCCTGACTTCAGGTAAAGAGGTCTGAATGCAGCGGTATGCCACCTGTGAGAACAGCCACTTGACACTGAAATTGACCTTACCCATAATGATGACTAACTTTAGGCCTTAACATAATCTTTTACAGCTCTAACAACCAGCAGCACACAAACCAGCAGACAAGGCAACTTCACATACAACATAGCTGTTGATGGTGACCTACTTTTTCTCACCACACTATTGATTGTGGGGGATGATTTCAAGTGACTGTACTTCTTGAATACTAAGCAGAGCAACAACTCTCTGCTCTACCATGTGGGTCAATCAGGGCTATTAATTGGAGGAAAGAGGGCCACTACCTGTATGGACTGGATTAAGAAGCCTGGCCAGGTTTTTAGGGCACAGAGGCCCTTTCAGACTTGAAATATGTGACACTGATCAATTTATCTAACTTAAAGTGTCTTTATATTATTCTGCTTGATTCAGTCATAACTGCATACTTAAAGGAAGAGCCACAACAAGATAAATAAGCACATGAGGAACAGGTTGCATTTAAGTCCAAATGTTTTTATGGGTTTTTTATATATTAAAATACTACAACACAATCATATTATTAGGTATATTAATATAATTCACTTGCCATGGGTCATCATGTGACAAGTACTAAAGCTGATGTTAATTAACAGCCCTCTTGTCTGTGCTTAGATTGTTTGTTTCAAACTCTGCTGTGAAAATGTTTTCATACAGCAAATAAGCAGCTTTGGGCTTACTGTTGGGCTCTTCAAGTAGGTCCTGCATCCAGTTCCATTTGCACACTCACTTACACTGTGCTGATGATTTCATCTTTGAAAGGCAATCATTGCTCCAGACTCTTCAAATGGTTTTGTTAAGAACAGGTCTGGATTGTAACTCGAGCTTTGCATTTGAAGGCTGCAGCACTATACACTCCACTCTCATTTGGCTTTAAAGGACCACCACATGTTTCACCTGTGGGTGTTTTATCAATGCAGCTGGTGAAACTGAGGCATAATGGAAGCCTGTGTAAGAATTAACATCAACTTTCATTTCAGTCTGAAGTCCTCCAATACCACAACTCGGCCGTGTCTCATCAACAGTAACTCAATAACATTGTGGGTGAGCAAGGAGTATTTAAGCTGCCCAGATCGGTCGATTGCAGAACAGTCGAGAAACAGCCAATTAGGTGTTGCAAAAAGAGGTGAAAAGCAGAGCTGCAATCTTTTCTGCAGCCAAGCAAACCTGCCGATGGAACCTTATGAAGAATATAAAGTGACAGTCACAGAAACAGGCAATATTTCTGCCATTAACAGAGCAGGGAGGACATGGCAAAAAAATATTCAGACTTATTAAATGCATAATAAAGCAATCCTACTTGCTGAGGGGTCCAAGTATCACTCAGTCCAAAACAAAGTGTCGCAGAACAGAAAGCCTCGAGCTGCTCAGTGTACAGATAATACACTTTGACAAAAGGCAGATCGTAGACGGTCACTTTGAGTATATATTGTGCTATATGTTCTAGCTGCAGCTGCTTCATCCCAGAGAAGGTTTTTCAGGTAACCTGAGGATTGTTGTGTTTAAAATGACAACTAACACATATTTTTCTCTTAAGTGCTTCACTCTTCTTCTTGTGCTGCTGATTTTCTTTTTCTTCTTTTTCAATGTGTAAACTTGAAGATTAAAGAACAACTTCCAACCTCTTAGCTTTCAAGCCCCTGTTTTTTGAGAATTTGAGGGTTGTGAGCAAAATAAGTTGAAGGAGTAACAGGTTCCTGAAAGTGATGGGTATCACCAGAAGGTTGTGAACCTGAAGATTAATTTGAAATGCAGATCAGCAATGTGTGTTCAGTTCTGGTCAAAAATCTCTAATAAACATGATGTTGTCAACCAATTCATGAATGGTTGTAAAGTTCAAAATATTAATATTCGTCCTGATGAAATTCAACATTGTCCCATAAGATGCTGCAGCATTTTTGGGTTGATATCATTTGTTGCTGAGCCATGCTTCTTTTACACTGAGAATGGATGGGCTCATTGAATACACAAGGATCTTTCCTAGTGATACACAATTTATGTATTTCAAAGCCTGTTAATGGACCCCAGTATTCACATTTTTTAAAATACAGCAGGTGGAAATAGCACATTTTAATGCATGAGAAAACGATGTGCTTTTGACTTCAGCTGCATGTCATCAGCATAAAGTAGCCATGAATGTAAAGAGGAGACTTGTGGGAACTCATAGAGCCCTTTTTCATTCAGAGAGCATGACATCAGAGGTCACATTACCCCTTTGAAAATTACCATGCTAATAACATATCAGTAAAAATAGCTCAACTTTGCAGCGGCAACTTCCCGACATGACATCTCTCTTTCTTTATTCACATTGCGAATACAATTATGTGCTTTTTTAAAGAGACTTGACCCTTATTTCAGCTGTTCGTGCCACAAGCTCTGTCTGCTGCTCTGTCTCCAAACAGAGGAGGAAGCGGATTTTTTTCCACATGCCACCAGTTCAATAGGGGTGTGAATTACTTTAAAGCTTAAGCTACAGTAGATAAGTTTTCGGTCAGTTTGGTCAAAATTCACTGATGGTGATGATGGAAAATATTAGAATGACAAGACTGCTGGCTTGAACTGCTATTCTGGTTGGAAAAGCTGGGGACTGGAGGGCTGCCAGTCTAGATTCATCCATTAAGTTGAAAAGTGCGATGTAAATTAAAACCTCAATCCTCAAAAACCATAACCCTAATATTTCACAAAGTTTTTCTGAGATGTTTGACATTTAGTAAATGGTTGTATGATTCCATGTCTTAATATCCTGAGACATGATTGCATCACAATATGATTCCATTGATAAATAATAATATTTGATAAAGCACACTTATAGCAGCATCACTGAGACACTGTTTAAACTACAAAAAAACACCCAAAAACCTGATTTCATTCCTCCCCTTTGTACACCCAGTCCTGCCTGTTTTCCTTTCTTTCCTACCAGTAGGCCACCACTGCCCCACCCCTGTCCCAACCCAATCACACACACACAAACACACACAGAGACCGATCTGCCTCTAGGGGCAGCCCTTCAGACAAACACATTTGCACAATAATCCTATTAGGAGAGAGATAGTGCTCTCACTCTTGCTCTCCTCATCTGTCGATACTCCATCTGACCCGCCCCTCCCTCTCTTCCCCCATCCACTGTCAGTGCCAGTCAATACGCTGCTATCTCTGCTCACGTTCATATTCAAACAGGCTTTGCTGCAGCAATGAGCTACCAGCGTCCAACAGCAGCAGCAGAGAGCTCAATAGCTCAGCGCTGTGTCACATCCATTTCCAGGCACAACGCGGTGGAGGTGACATGCTGTACTCAGCACCACTGCTGCTGCTTCCCTCCGTAGGCCTACAGCCCGTCAATATTCCCTTATCGCTTTCTCGTTTTTCCGACCTCTACCATCCTCTGTCGATCCCACACCCTACTCTCTGCCCTCTGCCAGCCCACGCACAAGCTAACAGCAATGACATGACATGCAACATGTCTGAAACATTTTCAACAGTGTACAGTGAGTGCAAGGAGGCCTGTCACGAAAATAACTATATCAACTCGTCTTATACAAGATCGTGGTTTTTTTTGGACTATTAATATTGTTGTTTCCATGCGTTTGTTTACATAAGCCAGTTGTGCCACTTTTTTCCAGCTCCTGTCAGTCAGCGGCTCTCTGTGGGCAGAGGGCCTCACACACACACACACACACACACACACACACACACACACACACACACACACACACAACCAGCCAGCTGAGACATAGAGTGTGTTACTTAAAGTTAGGTTTCCCAGTCAGCCATCCCACCCAGTTACCCCAGCTGGGCACAACAAACACTGCATGCTGGACAAGGAGAGCCCCCCGCTGCATTTACTGTCACCCATTTGTTGTTAATCCGTACACTCTGCACACACACACACTGCAAATGTTTGACAGAAAATAAAACTCCCAAACAGCCAATCCAGCTGTTTATATATTATTTATAATCTATAATATGATCTTTCTGTTAACAGAGCCTGAAAGTCTATTTTATTCTATATTTTTCTATATTATATTTATCAAGTATAATTTAATTGTTTTCCCCCATTTCAATTCAGTTGTTTAATATTCTTTAAATCAACTGTTTATTGCTCTTAAAAGATGTCTGACTATTATTATCTATTATTATATAAGTGGCTTAGAATGGCCTTAAATGACATCAAGGATAATATTGTTTATTGTGATATTTTCTGGTAAGATATATTATCCTTAATGATTTGTTGTCGTGACAGACCTACAGGGAAGTCAGCATTTATAAAGGTCAAGGACAGTGAAGGTCATCCATCTTTCATATGACACCTTATCACAGCATGGATTTTTTTTAGTTTAGGTTCATTGAGGCTGGTGTGGTAGTTTGGTACAGCTTCTGAGAAATATAAGAAATGTCAGAAGTGCCAGAACTTTATTTTATGAAAATAATAATACAGGTTTCATAAGGGCGAAACTGAATTTAGTGCAGTATCTGTAACATTAGAAGCTTAAAAAACACAATATCCACTCACTTATTACTTAATTTTAGTTCCAGTAATTATTTGTTAGTCCACACACTATACATATATACACTTCTGTATGGAGTTTGCAGGTTCTCCCCGTGGGTGCGTGGGTTTACTCCGGGTACTCCGGTTTCCTCCCACAGT
>JAOWBC010001052.1:346238-363547 GCA_028566105.1 Hypoplectrus providencianus | reverse complement strand
GAGGAGGAGGAGGAGGAGGAGGAGGAGGAAGAAGAGGAGGAGGGCGAGCATGATGTGGACATGGACAAGGACGCTGGGACAGACGAGGAGGAGGACAGAGATGTGAATGAGAAGGATGAGTTGTAGAGGAGAGGACCTGGTTGTTGGACTGCTATAAGCTTCTCTCTGCAGGTTGGGACTTCAAACTAGCTACAGAAAATCAGTGAAAGCCCTGTGGGCGCAGCCTCTTATCTGGTGGGAGGTGGGTAAGGGATGGGTGGATGGTGGGGTCAGGTCTATTATTTTTTTAAAATTTTTTTGCTTTGTTTTTTTGGGGTCCAAGCCCAAAGGCATGAAGGCTCGCTGGTGCAAAGCAAACCCAATTAAGATAATTTTTTATTATTCGTCCCCCAAAAAAAATCCTACTATAGCCTAAACCATAAACGCCATAACACTGGCCTTCACAGGGATGGTACAGACTGCTGAACACACAGTAGAAATGAAATTAACAAATGTCCACCAGCAGGTGGCGACATTTCTGAGGCAACAGCGTTCTGCTTTAAAAGATTATTCACAGAATTCCAAAAACACCCAATTAACTTTTACACCCTCCTTCAAGGTGTACAATCGAGCTGCAAGAAATTTGGCACATACAAACTGTGGTAACCCAATGAGTAAGATGAATAAAAATCCCAAATAATCCATAAATGCCCAAGTTACAGAAAAATCAATCTTGTAGGTTGCATTGAAAACAGTGGTGCATAAGTGGGCAATTATTACTTGTGTCTTGACCTAGCTAATTGCTTTCTCAGGTCGTAGGGTCCGACTTGAGCGGGAGACTTGGACCCCGTTGATATCTGCTTGCAGGTCTAGATTTTTTTGGTTCCCTAATTGCTTTTCTTTATTTTAAGTTTTCAATTTAGAGAAAGGGGAAATTGTTTTCATAATTTTTTTTTCTGTTTGAGTGCCTGCTTTGCTTAAAATTGTTCAAATCTAATGTGATTCACTGAACTGACCCAAGGTGTGTGTGCATCCTGCAGTTGATCACAAAGCCAGTTTTTTATTTCCATTGTCAGGATGTCCGGTAACTCGGGTCTGTCTCGGCTGGTTCATGCACTGTTATTTTTCTTTGTGATGTGTTACTGTTTTATATTAATTGACCCCCTTCATAATTTATTCAATCATCACATTCAACATTGAAAATTTTGGGCATACATGTGTAGCCATGGTGTTTTGTGTTCATTATGTTGGTGTGTATGAGACTGTGAAGACAAACTGTGATTTTTACAATTGCCATTGTTATGAATGAGTGACTGTCCTCTGTGTGCACACTGTTCAGTGTCAATGAATAAATTGGAGCCTCTCTCTACAAGCTGACACCTGTTTCAAGTGTTAGTGGTAAGTCTTTTTTATTGTGACGTGAAGGTGATATGTTATGTAGTTGTATAGTTGTTAGGATTGGGGTCCTGTTTATTGGCTGCCATTTCTACCCTTCAAGTTTATAATAGACCAACAGACCTTAAACCAAATCCCACACTCTTCTCCCCAAAATTCAGGTGGGCTCAGTCATCCATTGATATAGACATTAAACTCTTGATAATTAGTGGTTTTGTATGGAGATGAATATTGACGATATTGATCTTGCCCTCTGAAGTCCTGATTTTCATCAAAGAAAATATGCCAAACTGCACAAGTAAATATGTAAATAAAATATATTTCTCAATGAATTTAAATAACTTTATAAATGAAATAGTGAAATGCCTGATCCAGGAATTAGTACATAGGACACATTATGCTACAAACAATTTATCAATACTCAAATTATTGAGGTTAAATTTTAATCACAAAATTCAGTCAAATATCGAGTAACACTGGTTGTTCAGGTAGCAGGTATAAATATGACAAAATGGTGTTGTTTGTACGACTTCAGACACACAAAAAAAGCTGTTGGGCACTTGACAATCTTGGATGGTGTTTTCCTTCCAGTGCCTCTGGTGTGTCATTTCACTTAGCACATCCTTGTTGCCATTTTCCAAGGCAAGAACAACCATTTAAAGGCCAGGTTTATCAGGTTTGCACAAAAACTAGACACTTGACAGACGCTCAGTTGTTTTTTTGTGATTCATTTTGAATAATGTTTTGAAAGTCATATTCATTACTTAATTGCTCAATAGTCCTACGTTGAAACGACATGAATGTGTCTTAATGTGGGACATCACATGTTGTGTTTACTTTTTCAGCTGTTAATGATGATAAACAATCCAACAGAGGTCGTGTTGGCTGAAATCTTGAAAACTGCTTCTTCTTCTCCTTTTTTTTTTTTTTTTTTTACTTTAAGGACTTACTCTTCTGAATTTTGAAGGACCTTTAAGGACCACAACATGATTATTATTTTTTTCCCGCAGTTTGGATATTTACCGACAGCACTCGAAGGTCGCGGCATGCTGGAACTTTCTTCCGGCAGTAGATGGCGTCCGTGCCCAGCCTGCCTTGCTGCACTGAGACCGCTGAGTCACACATATATTTAGCTAGACCCGGGCAGGTATATAGATACTGTGCGAAAAGAGCGGCTACAGTTGAGGATTTGGAGTGAGTGCACTGTTCCTGACCCCAGCAGCCTTAGACACCGCGTCGAAAGATGCTGACGATAACACTTAAGACCCTCCAACAGCAGACGTTCAAAATAGAAATAGACCCAGAATTGACGGTGAGTAACGTTAGAAGTTAACGGGGATGAAGTAAACACGGCCAGGCCGGGAAGGCTGGCATGAAGATTAAAGCATACGGGAATGTTAGCTTAAATATAACACTGGCCTCGGTAAATGCTATTCACTTTTAAACGAAGAGTTTATGTCACTTATTTTAAAAAGTACGTTGCGTTTATGTGACAAATATACAGTCATACAAGTGAGCAATTGTACAAGATCTTACAGTAACTGAGTTCACGTGAGGTAATGTAGCTGGAGTTAGCGTGTGTGAAACCGGACATGGGCAAGGTACCCTTCAAAGTAAAAGCGCACTTCAATTGAATTATAAGTATTGAAAGCACACCATATACTAAAGAATATTTTTACAAATATACGTTTTTAATTGTACAATAAAATGTATGATCGGTATTACACTAGCTGTATTCCCTTTTAATATTATACTCCTCATTGAACATTACAAAGTGGATTCTTGGAATGTGAAACATGAAAATACTAATCGGAAATGTTGTTGGTGCTTAGTTTGATCTTGATAGTGTTTGACTTGTTTTAGCGTCTGGCCACGAATGACGATGCAATATTTCAAACTCCCTTTGCAATAATTGGAAACCACATTATTAAATATTTTTTCTTAGATTAAAGAACAAATAACTTTCGATATTACTTATTTCCACATGCCATAATAAAGGGGCCTATAATATATTGCTGCAATTGAACAAATGTTTCTTGAGAATCAAACGAGTATACCCGACGATAATGACCATAAGGGTCACTGTCACTTCACACCATATTAAGTAATTAAAGGGCTCTTCGCGTTAAAGATAATAAAATAAAAAAGCAGCTCTCATCGATGCATAAATCAAAGTTTAATCCCTTCTTTCTATAATTTCTCCTTTTGTCTGTTAATTTTGTAAACCTGTTTATGTTTTTGCAACCTAGTTAGATCATTGTTTCATTGTTGCTTTGTGTACTGGCAAAAAAGCTGAATCTCAGATCATCATAAATAGAACCTTGCATGATTACTTCACTTAAAATGTTTGATAGTTTCTGTCAAATATGGTAACATTTATGTAATTTATTTCAAGACTAAGTCATTATGGGATAATTCTCAAAATAGTTTTTTTAATATATAGTAGATTTTACGGCTTAACACAGACAGTAAACTAACAGACAACACAGTGACCCATATTCAAATAGAAATAGCAAAGGAAACAATACAAACACATTCCATACTAAAGAATAGGAATGCATCCATTGTGAGGTAAGTTTATTTGCATCAGGCAACTGATGATAACAGGACAAAGTGATTAATAAAACATATGCCAAATAGAGCCATATGCTTGGGGTACGATGCATGCACAATAAAAATTTTGCCAGCACCTGCTGAAGGGCTCAACAGGCACTGCATAATCATAGAACACCATGTGTTGTACACCAAGCATATGGTGCCATCTGAAGGTTGCGTTAGACTTTTCCGTTGTCTGTCATTTTGTTGGATATGTTCCTATTCGTTCTTTCTATTTTTGTTAACAAAATTATTTCACATATTTGATTTTTTAGAATGAATATCAAGAAAAATCTTACAGGCCTACACCATGCAGTTTTGAGGGCACAGAGAGAAAAGATGAACGGAGAGACTGATCATGTGGTCTCCTTTTTAATGTCAGCAGCACGATACACACACATAATAAACAGGAAATAGTTTAAACAAGCTGGTCCTCCATCCTCCACAACACCAATCCCTCTAGTTTATCAACCTCATACTGTTCTTTTTAAAGAAACTAAGGACACACATTCAATCACATAATGTAAATATCTGCGGTTTTGTTTCCTATCAATAACTATTCCATTTCTTTTGTTGATATGTTAGGTGAAAGCCCTGAAGGAGAAAATTGAGAAACACAAAGGAAAAGATGCATTTCCTGCCACTGGACAAAAACTGATTTATGCAGGTGAGCCACATGATGACTGCATTAAAAAAAAAATTGGTTTGTAGAATTGGCAATTGTCTGTTTAAATAGAAAATAGGAAAATTCAAATGTCCTTGAAGTGGACAGGTGCTCACTTTTATTAATAGACCCTGGTTTGATTTGAGATTTTGTGCCCTCTTCCTCCTCAGCACTTTTGTACTATCATTCAGCACTTTTCACTGCACTATGTAAATGGAAATCTTCATAGATATAGGCCCATTTATAAAATGTTCAGAGACCAAACAATAAAATGCTTAAAGCGTCATGGCACACAAAAATTGCTAGGTGTTATAATAGCTGCTCTACTGTGTGCTTCTGATATGTTGTGAAAGGTTACTGATTAATGTTTGCTATCTCTTTTCCCCCTTATTGAGAACTATCTCCTGTGTTATAATTCCTTCTCATATACAATTTCTGCTCAAATGTCACAGGCAAAATCTTAAATGATGACACCCCGCTGAAAGAGTACAGAATTGATGAGAAGAACTTTGTGGTGGTCATGGTTACCAAGGTTAGTGTCTTTTCAGATTGTTTTTCGTTTTTTAGTCATTTCATACTCCCCTCTGCTGCCTTCAACAAAGATACTGTTTAAACAATAATTATTTTCAGTCTTACTTTTCAGTTAATGGTAGCTATTAAGTCTAAACATAATCTCTAAACAGTTCACATTCAAAGCCCTCCAGCTGCTTAACACGCATCCCATTTCTGGTAGGCATTTATTTTGAGACATGTAGTGGAAATACAGCAGTTTCTATGACAGCAGCTTAAAAATGGTTGGAAATGGAAAAAAGGGGGATTTAAAAGGGTTTGTGGAATGAAATAGCCCAGTTGTGAGTTTTGTCACAGCACAGGCAGTGTTTGTGATACTAGAAAAAAAAAGTAATTGTTTACCAGATGGCCTGGATCCAGACCAAGACACACTTCTATTCAGACCTGTGATCGATTTCTGACGAATGAATGAGAATCTTCATGGACCATTGTTTTTTTTCCAGAGGTCATTGGCACACTGTGGGTGTTGCTAATCCAGTTGATACAGTCATAATTTCACCCAACTGAGCCAATAAAATTGATTGTTTACCCCATGTAGAGAGAGTGCTCCAGAGAATAACAGAGCAATGACAGCACAAATCATTAACAACAAACCCTTCCATTTTCTGGCCACAGACTGTCTGAGACTGACTGCCCTGGTCTAACCAAAGTAGTATACACTGCTTGACCATGTTTTGATGAACTAGCAGCTGATTTATTTTTTGCTGCTTAAATGATTAAAACCAAGCTCTTGATCCGGGTTGGCAATGAGCATCTACTTATGTGCACCATTATGGCACTAATTCCATCCCAGTCACACCACTGATGGAGCATGCACAGGCCCAATCTTCTCCCTAGGAATGGAAGGTGGGAGATAATGTTGAATAAATTAATCGAGACAAGGAGCTGTTTTAGCTCTGTAATAACTTTTTATTACAAAAGAAGGATTTTTTAAGTTTTTCATAATTTTATTCATGGCCAAAATAGTTTGTTTTCCATACCAGTACCAAAGATGTGTAAAAATGATCCTAATTTGAAGGTTGACTATGAATATTCTTTATCCTTAAACACACAATCTGAATTGTGGTCGTGGGAGGCTGATGCCAATCCCTGCTGCCACTGCGTGAAAGTCAGGGAACACTCTGGACACCCTGGCATGTTCAACCTTTCTTGCTCCCCTTTCCTTACCTGCAACATTGCTGACTCCACATGGTAGCTGGAGATGTACTTAGCATCTGCGCAAGTTTCAATAAAATTGGGTTGAGAATAAAATGGACTTAAATGTTACCAAAATACTCAAGGGATTGTCCATCTCTATTATCCTAAGAACTCCCCTTTCAAGGGTCCGTATCTGCTCTCTTCCTACAGAAAAATGACAAACAACAACCTGTAACTGTGACAATATCGCATAATGGCTATTCAGATGGAATCAGTGAATCAGCACTTAAACTACCATGTGAGATAACTTATAGTTCAGCCAACTGGGCTATATATTTAGAATGTTTTTTTCTTCATACCAGGCTTAATTTGAGTAAATACTGATATGGAAATATCACTATGATAATCACAAAGCCATGTCTAACTGAGTGAACAATGCAGTGCTGTTACCTTTGGTCACCATTTCCACACTACTATGATAAATTTTCTAATGTCTTTAGCCTAAACAAGCCCCTCCTCCACAAGCAGTCTCCCAGCCAACTCCCCAACCAGCTGTAGCTCCAGCTCCACCATCAGCATCAGGCCCAGTGCCAGACTCTGGCCCCACACAAGTGCCTTCAACACCGACACATACAGTGTCTGCGCCCACACCTGCCCCACAGTCAGTGCCTCCCTCAAAATCCCAGCCTGCAGTCCCAGAAAACACCCCCCTTGCTACCGTTGAAACTACAGAAGTCCTGGAATCAAACACAGCCCCAGAGTCAGCTCCAACCCCAGCCTCAGAAGTTTGTGCACCAGCTCCCGCCCCCCAAGCTGTCCAAACAGACACGGCCCTGGGCCCTGCAGACTGCCCCACTGCTACTGCCCAGCCAGAAGAAAAGCCAAGGGAAGATCCTGGGAATGAACCATGTGCTACTGCAGAAGTCCAGTCCACGGTTTCAAGGTTGGAAGAATCTATATTTGTATAATCTGAGATCTTAATTCATTAATTGGCTATCCGATAAATCTGTTTCAAAAGTCATGAATGAGTTAGAAAAACATGATTAGTTTAGAAGACATTTTAACTTCAGATGTTCAGGTACTGGGATTTTTTTTTTCTTACTATTTATAGACCAAATTATTAAAAGTATCACTGAGAAAAAAATGGGAGATTATCTGATAATGACAATAATGGCTAGTTGAAGCCCTAGTTACTGTATGTGTTTGGTTGCATTTTTATTTACTTAGACCCTTTTCTCTGTTCTTTGTTTTTTCAGCCTCGTTGATGAACTGGGCCTCCTTGAAGAAGCGGCATCAATACTGGGTAATGCATTACAAGCCTGATCCTAACTTCTCGGCCATGGACTGCTCAAATCATTGTGCCTTTATGAACAAATTCACCAAATATAACCCAATGTTTAGATATGTAGCTTCGAAAACAGGACTCAGGTGTATCCCACAGTTTACTGAATTGTTGCAATGCCCAAAGCTTAATATAAAATAGATTAATCAAAATGATTATTTTATCCCTGGGACATTGTTAAAAACTCTAGCAAGTTATAAACAGATAGTCGCTGCATTAAAATCACATCTCCTACCAATACCACTTCTATCATAATTGATGGCTGTTGTAATTAAGTAAACCTATTTAGACCCTTTGACCTCAATGTATTTTCCTTTCACTCCTTTTGTTTCCATAGTGACAGGTCCAGCCTATGAGAGCCTGGTGTCAGAGATCATGTCTATGGGTTATGAGCGGGAGCAAGTAGTCACTGCACTTAGGGCCAGTTACAACAACCCAGACCGAGCAGTGGAGTATTTGCTCATGGTGAGGATCCAACATGCCTTAATGTTTTACTCCCTTTGTGGCCTACAACTGTGTTCTGAAGTGTATATGAACTGCAGGGTATTCCAGCAGAGGCCAGTGATCTGCCCCCTCAGGATCCAGTCAGACACAGTACTCCATCTAATCCCCCCATCCCTGCCACACAAGAGCCAGCCCAGCGCCCAGCAGCCTCAACCAGTAAGACCACATGTTGATCACCTTTATTTATGCAGATACATTTTCTATTGTCTTTTCCACATTATGTATAATATTAAAATACATTTAGCATTTCTTTGCACACTGGCTCACTTTTCACTTTGACAGAGAATGAAACTCCAAAAACAAGTGAAAAGTCAGTGTCATTAAAATAAAAACCTGCAGTAATTACTTCCTATTGTCATGGGTGCTATCTAAGAGAACAAAACAGAGATTTTCCAGATCAGAAACTAACTCGTCCCCTCCTCAGCAGGACCGGTGTCTGGCAGCCAGCCTCCCTCTGCTGGTGGAGGCCCTGTACCTACAGGGAACCCTCTGGAGTTCCTGAGAGACCAGCCTCAGTTCCAGCAGATGAGACAGATCATCCAGCAGAACCCGGCGCTCCTACCAGCCCTTCTGCAGCAGCTAGGCAGAGACAACCCACAGCTGCTGCAGGTACCAACCCAAAACACACTCACAGCAAGACAGCAGGTTCCTCTCAGGGGTTTTTTGACAGAGTCCCGGTGACTATTTTCAGGAATCGTGTCTTATTCAACAATCATTAGCTACTTCAGGGGGTGTTTATATTGAATCACCAGAAATTTGAATCCAAGGAAAAATGTTTTAATGAACACCCAAATGCTATCTGTTTAATTCCGTCTATTAGGTTTATATTTAAATGCTATTTTGAAGTGTCAAGTGATCTAGATATGTGACAAAATTCTGACCTAATGTATCTGATAAATTGATGGAGGCCATCTGTATACTGTTTGAATGGGTAGTTGAAACATAATTCAGTATTCTTTGACATGTTGCTTCAGGACTGAAAATCAATTTATTCGCTGTGTTGAAGTATTTATGTTTTTGTTATGTGTAATTTGCAGCAAATCACGCAGCACCAGGAGCGTTTTGTGCAAATGCTGAATGAGCCACGAGGTGAAGACACCGGAAGGGTGGGGGCCGAGGCCCAAGGGTCACCACAGACCAACTACATCCAGGTCACACCACAAGAGAAGGAGGCGATTGAGAGGGTCAGTTATCAGTGTCCCGATTAAGTTTTGCTGAATTGTCTTGTTGTCTGAAAAATTGTACAACTTCAACTACTGAAAAAAAAAACTATAATAGAATAGCTGTAATCAACAAGAGTGTGTGCTCAAATACCCATTTCAGGCCGCATTCACATAAAGCCAGTGGTGCATTAGATTAGTGGGTCAGTGTGGGAGTTTCCCTTACATTGGCCATTCATGGGACGCCATGTTGTTCACTATAACTTATGTAGCAAAAATTAACTTATTTTCACATTCTTGTTGTCCGTCAGAGTGTTTTTATGATCTCGACATTTCCAACAGCACGTGAATGAACTTCATTAATTTCACATCAGCTAGACAACAAAAGATGAAAGGACTGTCTGTGATGGAGTTTGTTGGCGAAAGCACACTAAGCAGGGGTAAGTCTGTCTGTGTTTTATTTTTTACAATCATGTTTTTTTAAACATCATTTTCTCAAGGCTGTTCTTGGTCCCTGCCCCATGGCATCTTCTGAAGGATTTGAGGCCAAACTTCTCTGCTGCAGGCTGCTGCATTTTTCTTCGGCATCACATGTGGCAGAATGCATTACTCCCACTCATAGAATTGTGATCAATGCACCGCTGGATCTTGTTTGAATGCGGCCTCAGACACAGCTGTAACTGTGTGTGTGTGTTACATGAATATGTCTTGTGTTTCAGTTAAAAGCGCTGGGTTTTCCTGAAGGCTTAGTCATCCAGGCTTACTTCGCCTGTGAGAAGAACGAGAATCTGGCTGCTAACTTTCTGCTTCAGCAAACATGGGATGACGAGTAACCAAACCTCACGTGATGCATCACTGTTCAACGGAGAACCACAGAGTAGATGACAGCCCTACACAAGATCCACCAGAGAGACACAAGAACAGGAGATAAAAGGATTTTTTTTTTTCACCCCATGTGACTGCAGTTTGATGATGGGGGTTGATAGTAATGATGACAACATGCTGTTCAAAGTTAGCTGTGCTGCCTATCCTTCATTCAGCTGTGATGAACATCTAAGTGGCTCAAACTGAGCTGTGCCTCACTATCGCTATCATAACTGCTACCGCTTGTGCCAACTGATGACACTGAGAAAAGTCATGCCAGGAAACATGCCAACAGTCTACATCACCATCACAGGCCAACAGGCTTTGATTTAACAGGGCTTCCTCTGCAGTCATCTCAGACTAATTTGGGAATGTGTTAAACCTAGGTGACTGTACATATAAAGTGTATACACTATAGAGTGTATCTGTTTTGAATAAATGCATAAACACAGGCGCTGACCTTATCGGGTTTACCTGGAAATGTGATGCAAATTGTTGGACTTTATTGTTTGAGAGCTAGCTTTGCTTTTTACATCAGAATTCAGGTTTGATCATTAATTTATTTTTCTTCTTTCATCCTTGGTTGAAATCCCCCCCAAACTTAAGACTACGAATAGCACAAATGATGGTCCAAGGAAAATTACATCTCCTGCCAGAATAAAAAAAAAAGAATCTTACAAATGGAAAGTCAAGAGTTAGGATAATTACTCGTAATGTTGACATTGTGAGTCAAAAAAGGCCCTTTCAAGCTATGCTGGCTTTTCTCATTAGGGCATTCATAGTGATTCTGCAAAGGCATAATATTTGTATAGTACAGTGCTAACAGGCTGCCACTGCAGCAGTACTGTATGTTTATACCTAGCAATGTCCTGCTGTTTCTGGTGGTAGATATTCTATAGATTTCAGCGCAACATGATTTGATTACTGCTGGACTCAGTGGGAGGCTAATTCTCAATTTACGCCTTGCTGCCTTGGCTGAATCATAGTGATCCCGCTTCAAGCAGTCCCACCAATTTTATGCATCTGTTGCTACCTCTGAAGACGTTACAGAGCTGGAATCACTTGATGTCCCCATCCCGCCTCTGGCACTTTCATCGTGCAGGCAAGACGTTAAGGGCAGTATGAGAAGGGCAGTATGAGAAGGCCAGTGCATTACTATGTTTCTGACTTACAATCCCAATTTTGCCTTGCTGTCAGCATTTGACTTAAAATAATACCACCTTGTTAATATGTTTTGATTTACCATCATTAAGTCAAAGTAAAAGAAAAGGACATATAATTTTAACCCTTGAGTTCAAAATCAGTTCATTCACTGGGTGTCTCAGAATGTAGACTTTCAAACTTTGAAGGTCCCATTACCTTGACTCTCTATGAGTATATATATTCATTCAATAATTCATTATCATTAACCGCTTATCAGATCCCAGGTCACAGCAGGCTGGAGCCAATCCCAGCTGACAATGGGCGAGATGCGGGGTACACCCTGGACAGGACGCCAGTCTATTGCAAAGCAGACAAACAGAAAAATGTTTATTACATGAGATACCTTTATTGTTCCCAACATATTTGTGCACTCCAAGTATGTTATGGTTTCTTGTCAAGATTACGTGTGCTGTGTTTCTTTTTCTTTAGTGGGAGAAGGCTGCACAACAAGATACAGTTTGAATTGTCATGCCGGTCCTGCTATGAAGGGTTTGTTTGTTTTGTTTTGTCTGATCATATGAAGGAATTTGAAGGTTGATTATGAAGGACCACATTGCATGGGTGGTCAGCTAAAATTGATTTAAAAATGTTGGATTCTTTATTAATATTTTTACTAGCAGGACAGGTCACACATATTCCTCTTCCTACTTTGAGACAATCAGTTCCTTTCCAGTCTGTGTCATTATATATCCATCTTAAAGTTCTGCAAGTTTGCGCAATTGTTCCTTCATCCCCCTGTTTGTTAAAGACTTGAAAGTATTTAATTTTAAATATGAGGTTAAAATAAATTTTAGTTTTTAGATTAATCAAAGAGCAGTGTTGTAGGGTTGGTGATCCTCAAAGCCGTTTTATTTTTGATCCTATATCATTTTCAAAGTTGGGTTAAATGGAATTTTGAACAAGTGCTAGACGCCAAAAACATTTTTCAGCTTTCAGCATGCACTCTGCTGTCTTTTCTTCAACTTGTATTGCCAATGGAAGATACAAATTGGACAAAAAGGCAATTACCGGGCAAATGCAGTTCTCTCGAGGGAGGGGTTTTCAATTGCATGAGATTGTTCAAGAGTTATAGCATGGTGGTGGATTGGGCTGATAAACGCCCCAGTGTGATCTCAGTTTATCTATGGTTCTACCCATTTTGTGTTTGTGTGTGATTTTTTTTAAAAATAGGTACTGAAAAGAAATATATAAATGCCCTCAACTTTAAAAAACACTAGTTGAGGTATGCTGAATAGTTGTGAAAAACCTTGTTTAAGCATTGTAAAATAAATGGCTTTTGCAAAGTGTGGGAGTGGATGATGTTTTATTATGAATGATTTAAGTTCAAGCCCAGGAAATGTCACAGTCAGGTAAATTTCAGGCTAGTGTCACAGTGATGCACATCAGCATGCAATATGTCTCCAAATATCAGATAACAGACAAACAATAAAAAGTTAAAAGCTTAACGATTTATGCATGCGGTTTGGTATGCAGCTTAAAACAGCATCATACGCAGCGAAAAAACACACTGACATCAAGAGAAACGTTGGTTCAGCACGACATAAATGTATGTTGTTTAAGTCGCCACTTCTGTCATCACTTGTACGGTATAAGTGAAAAAGTAAGTCTTCGCCTAGTGATAATTCAAAAATAAAGAAATAAAAAGTAACCTTTTTCTTAACAAATTAACAACTGTGCAGACAGTTTGGCCAGCACAAAATGATAGGCTCTTTGGTTCATGTCCTATAGTGTGAGGCTCAGATCTGCCCGCTAAGGGGAGTGTTGCCCCGGAGAGGGAGGGTCGGTGCGTTCCCGCAGCAACAGAGAAGATGGCAGCTCTCACATCTCTCACCCAGGTAACGATGCAGCAATTTATCACACTCCACTTCATTTTAAGACTAAGGCAATCAATAGTATAAGACAAAATTTTTCGTTTATTGCATTGTGTTTAATTTTATCCTGGCAAAAACATGGGCTAGCTTTGAATTGCTGCTAGAAATAAGGGAGTCAGCTGGCAGTACAGGCCTATTGCAGGACCGTTAGGTAGCGGGCTTGTTAGCCTCAGCTGGTGCTAGCTAGCGGTGTAGAGATTTATCTACCACATAAGATACAAATAATTTACTCGTGGAATATTTAAAGATAATAAGCAAATTACAAACTGTATACAAAGCCACGTGCATGCCATTATTCACATATATCTGACAAAGCATAAGAAACTATGATGCCGTTCAGTTCTTTAGCTAGTAAAGCTCTGTTAGCCTAGCCTCGATGCAAAGCAGGGTTAGAATAGGGATAGACCTAAACATGTTGTGTGGCTAGGAGGCAGGCATAACAGCAGGCTAACCTCAGCTAACCTAGGCTTAGCCTCGATTATGATGCCGATGTGGGTTGACTCGCCAGTCTTCATGTACACTGATGGCGAAGTCAACTCATACAACATGCCAATGTGGTTAGTTTGTAATATCTTATTGATTGTGAGCAACACGGCTTGGGCGCTTCTTCGGCACAACCATATAAGTGTTAACGAGCATTATTATGGACTTCTCCAGGTATTTGAGTCCAGTCAGTTCACATAGGGCTTATTTTGTGAATTTAAAGTTTCCGTAAAAATCTAATTACAATATCAACATACGTAGTAATTATTAAGGGCAACTGAAGGAAATTCAGTTGAAGAGAGAATGAGGATGAGGGTCATTTTTTGTGCAATAACATTTTTCTCTCTACCACAGTTGTCAAGTGGGAACCCTGTATATGAGAGCTATTACAGACAGGTAAGATTTGCGTTAAAGTATATTGATTAATAACTGTAATCCTTATTTTTTGTTTAAAATACATAAAAGCAGTTCATATATTTAAGTGAGAGGTAATTATGAAATGGAAACATAAAAAATGTTAATGTAGTATAATAGTAAAAGCTTTTGGTTCTTCCAAGGTGGACCCTGGGAATACAGGGAGAGTGGGACCAACTGAGGCTGCCTTGTTCTTGAAGAAGTCTGGACTCCCTGACATTACATTGGGAAAGGTAGGCAGTGGCAGAAGTTGCACTGTTTTCAGTGAACTGGTTGATGGTGTCAGTCTTGTTACATACAGAGCATGAGAGGTATGTTTGTTTCATACAGCAGTTAGTTGCACCATTTCTTACTGCAGTTGTGTGTTGTCAGCGGACTGAAGGTCAACCTCTGGTCTCTGGTTATGATGGTGCCTGCTGTCAGTGTTTCTGAAATATGTATAAGATTAAAAAGTACCAACAACAGGAGGTAATCTGTTAAGTTTTGACACCTATAAGAGTTATGTGCCTTATTTGCAGAGTTCACACATATATCCCTGCAGACCTTAAGTGCACAGGACTAATAATATTTAGGATATTGATATTTTTACAACTATAAGTAAGATTTAAAAGCTGCAAGTATTTTGATAGGATTAATAGATTGAGTTTTGACAATTAGGAGTTTCACACACAGCCATCTCTGTTTATAGTGTTTACAGAGAAAAATCAAAATGAGAGCAAATATCCAGTGAGCAGCAGTTCAGTGGGCCAAATTGCATTTTTGATTCTAGTAATGCACTGACTGGCTCAAAATTATAGAAAGGCAACAGTAATTCAATTATCTAACAGATCATTGGAGGAGATTTGGCTACAGCAGCAAAGACCAAACTGGCCGTGGGATCCATGAGAGTCTCAGCTTTCCAGTGATACCCAACTTATAAACCCAACATCAAAGCCTGTATGGAGGCCTCAGTATGCACAAATATTCATATACAGTAGGCATAAAGATCACAGTTTAATGCATTGTACAACTGTGGTTGTTGCCTTAAACTGCATGCTATCAGTATGAAGAAGACATGTATGTATAGAAGAGGAAAGAAAATGCAAAAAGCTTGACGTTTGAACGTTAACTTTTTAAAGAAGCAAGACGAGTAGATAAAACATTCAGTATAAAAACAACTGGGCAGATAATTAAGACTTTGTGTTTGTATGCATGCAACTGTGTGTTACTGACCCGTATATGTCACAAAGGGTGTGTTTTATACTTTGGTGGGACTATGCAAACCCAGGTATTAAGAAATCCTGATGATATGATTTTCAATACAGTCAAAAATAAAGATGCTGCTCACTCTATTCTATGTGTAATGCACAGCTGCGGCCACCAGATGTCAGCTGCAGACATGCATGATGTCATGACATTGAGTCAACATGTCAGTCCTGCTACTGACGTGCTGCGGGACTGTTTAGTGGACATCTGGTCAGCTTGTAGATGGGGCATGTAAGAGCATGTAGCCAACAGGATTTTAACGCATCATTCCCTGTGAATGAAAGGATTTTTTAAATCAAAACCAGAGACCACTCAAGGATTTCCCTCAGATGCTTAATAGGGTTCATATCTGGAGACTTGCTTGGCCAGTCTGTCACCCTTACCCTCAGATCAGTGGTTGTCTTTGAGGTGTTTTTTGGGGTTTTTATCATGTTGGAATAATGTCCTGCCACCCAGTTTCTGAAAGGAGGGACTCATGCTGTCCTTCAAAATGTCACTGTCGACGTTGGCATTCATGGTTCTCTCAATGAACAGTAGCTCCCCAGTGCCAGCAGATCTCATGCAACCCCATCCCCAGACCAGGACACTTCCACCACCATGCTGGACTATAGACAGGACACACTCGTTGTACTGTTCATCTGGTTGCCGCTGCACACATATACTTGTCACTATGTCAGAAGAAGACAAACCTATAAGGGTTTTAAGGGACGCATTACTTATTTGAGTCGTATCTCTAATGCTGTTTGTGGCTTGTTTTTTAGATCTGGGATTTGGCCGATCCGGATGGCAAAGGCTATCTGGACAAACAGGTAGAAACAGATAACTTCTCATCCTGTTGTCTGCCTTTGACTGTATACTAAATGTACTTTACAGAGAAAAGTAAAAATTTAGTTTTTCTCTCCAAGGGGTTTTACGTAGCTCTGCGGCTGGTGGCCTGTGCTCAGAGTGGTCAGGAAGTCAGTCTGTCCAGCCTCAACCTCACAGTTCCTCCCCCGAAGTTTGTGAGTATGACTTAATCATTATAGCTTAAATCCACATTTTTTATATAAAACCAAACTACAACAGTTTTTTTTTTTTAATTTTGACAAAAAAATGCAATCAATATTAAATACTGCTTTCATATATATCATTCAGTATGTAAAATAATAATTTCTGTCATTTGAATATTACAATGTACTTTAAGCTTGAATAAAAAGCTCAAAATGAGACAAGATGTATGTTTATTTCCAGTGAAGGGATGCTGTGATAGCAATTTGACTGACATCTTTGTCTGATTTCAGAAGGACACAAGCAGTCCGTCTCTAAGCAGCACAGCTTCTGCCTCTGGGGAATTACACTGGGCTGTCAGGGTGTGTTAAAACACAAACACATGGGCACACACAGATCAAAAAAGCAGTATCACTTTGAAAGGTTATCTTCAATTTATCTTGACTTGTGACCAGCCAGTCAATGTTGTATATAAAATTTTGCTGGTCAAATTTATGCACGTTGATAACTTGATGTAGCTTTTATGTAGCCTGAATTGTAATTTTTCATTGGTAATAGTTCAGGAAAGAGCTAAAAGCATTATTTATACTCTGTATAATGTCCAGAACAGAGACTTAACTCACAGATTTCAAGACTGGTATTGGTCTAAAAATTCCAGTATCGTGCTGCAGAGGCTGTAATAAAAGTGAAAGGACAGAGTTGGGCTCAGTCAGTCTAACATTTCCAGATTCTAAGACCACTAATGTATCTATGTATTTTCTTTTGTAGCCCGAGGAGAAAAGTAAATTTGATGGGATATTTGAGAGTTTGGCTCCAGTCAATGGCCTGCTGTCAGGAGAGAAGGTCAAACCAGTCCTAATGAACTCCAAGCTACCTCTGGATGTCCTTGGGAAGGT
>JAOWBC010001052.1:319488-336611 GCA_028566105.1 Hypoplectrus providencianus | reverse complement strand
TGTGTGTGTGTGTGTGTGTGTGTGTGTGTGTGTGTGTGTGTGTGTGTGTGTGTGTGTGTGTGTGTGTGTGTGCGTATCCTGCAGGCTCGTAGTAAGTTGTCCCAGATTCAGGACAGCCAACAGGAAGTGTCTAAAAGCATTGAGCAGTACAACAGCACCTTGAATGGAACCAATGGAGGCAGTATGACCAACCTTGCTGATATGAGTGAGGGCATCAGTGACAGAGAGAATGGAGGATTTCCAGTCATGGTAAGAGGATCACTGATCAAAAGCTCCTATAGAATGCCCTTTTTTTTGCTTCCCAATGTGGTTGATAACATACTCAAATTGTTGCTAAAACTTCACCTAAACTTGTTAGTAATAGTAATTACACAGCCTGAAAGCCTGTTTTCATCTCATACGGTGTCTCTTTACTTTACTTGCTACAGGAGGATCCATTCAAAGTCAAGCCATCTGTGTTCAACAATCAGCCTCAGGAGCTTCACACGGACCCTTTCCACTCTGAAGACCCCTTCAAAACAGACCCGTTCAAAGGTTATTGTCACTATCTCCCTCTTTTTTATAAATGTCCTTTTTCTCTCTTAACTCTATTTAGTTTATTCATTTGCTGTCCTTCCTTTTCAATTTCCCTCTTTTTTCACACATTATGCCTCTCCTCTCCTATCTTGAACCACTTCAACCGGGGCTGGTTCAGAGCCAGTGCTTCGTCTTGTAATGGTTTCCTCGCGTTTTGAACAGCTAAAGAACTGGCTCTCAGCCAGGAACACTGGTTCCAGAGTGGCTCCAACTCTTTGCTGGTCTTGAAAGATGAACTACTTATGTCAGGAGCTGAGGCCAACAATATTGTGACTAACAAGACCAACGAAAAATGTGGCTCATTAATTTTATTTGATTGTTTTAACCGCAACGTGATTGATACAGGGTAGTGTTGCTTGGCTTATGGTAGCGTGCAATCTAAGCTTACAACAAAGGCTAATATCACCATGTTATGGTCAGCATTTGGATAGGACGACTTGTCAGGGTTGAAGTAGAGTCAAATAAAGCAAAGTACAGAGATATCCTAAAGGAAAACCTGCTCCAGAGCACTCTGGACCTCAGACCAGGACAGAGTTTAACTGCCAACCGGGCAATGACCCGCAGCCAAGGTAATGCAGGAACGGCGTAGAGACAAATCTGTGATTGTCCCTGGTTAGCCCAAACAGAGCCCTTATGTGTTTACTGCTCTGTTACTATTGAATTTTTTCTCTGCTGACAGCTTTTTTTTAAATCTGACTTCTATGTCTTCCTCTTTGTTTTCCCACTGCACTTTCCTTCTCTGCTGGTATCCTATCCTCAAGGTGACCCTTTCCAGAATGACCCTTTTGCAAAGCCACCATCAACATCCACAGGTATTTACTCTAGGAAAGAAACCCGGTTTTATTGCAGTCTTTGAGATGGAAAGATTTAGAACAAAGTCAATGACAATTTCAATCATTTTAAATGACATTGTTGTTGTCTGCCTGGGGGAAAGTAAAGCTAGTAAGTGGACCTTGAGTCTATATTGCTAGTTCACATTGCTGAACCCCTATTACAGCCTTTAAGTACACAATATGGTACATATACACAATGTGAGTTTTTCATTCAGTCAGTTCCTAATTTATAAGGATTGAAATATTCTTGATTTAAAATAACATTTATTTGCTGTGTTTGTGCTTTTACATTAAACAAAGAATGTACCTTAATCTAAGACTTTCAGATTACTTACCTCATTGACTATTAACTCGTTAATTCATTAATAACCTCATTGGCCCTTTGAAGATCTTTCCCATTCCATGGATGGATGTCTAGCCACAACTTAAAAGCCAATGCTTGAGGGCTTCAACACATGATCAGCTGTTTATGCAGATCTCATTACAAGGTTGGGCCCAGAGCACAACTGGAAGCAAAGTACATAGATGCAATCAATATGTCCTTAAGAAAACAATGACCACGCCATCACAAAGCGATACTCCTGGCCCTGTTGTCTGGTTTGTGAAAACATAAAAAAAACCCTACAATGAGAATTGTATTAGCTGAAAATGTCCATCATTTCTGTTGTAGATCCTTTTGGAGGAGACCCTTTCAAAGAAACTGATCCATTCAAGGCTTCATCAGAAGATTTCTTCAAGAAGACCACGAAAATAGATCCCTTCGCCACACCAGACCCCTTCAGTAAAAGTGCCACATTACCTTCCAAGGTACTTGAAAGTATTTTGCCCATGTTCTGACTAGCTAGCAATCTTTCATTGGATGGATTCATTGGATCATCTGTTTTCATATGGTATCAGTATCTTCACAGTGGCATCAGATATGTGGCTGAAAAATAAAATAATATTTATTAAATAGATGGTTAAAAAAAAGCATGCAAGACATAATTTGTGAATTAGGGTTTGGCTGTGACTTCAGTGAACTAAAACGTATTTTATGCTTCCTGCAGCAAAGCAGTCACTTCTCAAGCAATGACCCATTCTCTTCAAGCAATGCCAAACCCAAAGGACCAGGTATGGTTTATTTTCACTATGTTCATTACATCTGTGCTGAATTTTGGAAAGTAGATAATTACGTATTGGAACGTCGCATAGGGTAGTATGCAAAGTATGTAGGGTCTAGCGGTTTAAAACACTGTTCATGATCCAAAATAGTTACTATGATACACATCATTAATCAATATTTATGTATAATTATTATTATTTATTTTGTTGATTTAATTTATGTTAAATATAGGCCATATGGCCTACAAGACAGAATGCTTGTAAAGATGAACTACAAAGATGATTAAGTAGGTCTTTGTTTAGCCTTAATGTGTGAAAATATAACTGCTAATTTAGCGTTTATTCCCTTACTGCTTTATGCACAAGGTTTGTTATTTCCCTCTGATTTGTGTATGTGAATATTTCACCTTCTTTTTTTCAGACCTCTTTAGCACGTTGGATCCATTTGGCAGTAGTTCATTCAACAGCAGCAGTAACAGTTCGGTTGGATTTGCAGACTTCAGCCTTATGTCGAAGCCCAGAGACCCTTTTGAAGGCAGGGCCAGCTGGCTGCCAGACTACCAGAAGGTATTAGAGGCCAAAACCCATCCAGAGTAACCGAGAATCATTATTGCCATTATACCACAGAAAGGTCAAATCTGCATGAGATTAGGATGAATTAATTAATAATTTTTTTTGTCATGCTTCCTTCTTAGTCAGTATTTGCGGATGACCCATTTAGCAGGAAGAATGACACGCCAGCTCTGCCCCCGAAAAAAGGTGTTCCCCCAAGGCCCAAACCACCCAGTGGTGAGTGACACCCCACATATGGTTTCTGGGGTTTCAAATGAGAGTCAACCTTTTGAGGCCACTCTAATTAGTTTTATCACTAGTATTAATCACTCTTTAGTGGAACCAGTAGGGCAGCATGTTGTTCACTGGAAATGATTCATAAATGTTACCTTATTAAACCTGGTATATTATAGTATAAGTATCTTTAAAGTCTTCTTCATATATCATTACATGAGTGTGCACAGACATTTATGTACCTTACAACTTCATTGCTGGATCAAAAGTGGAGGCATATAACCACAGGTTGATCATGTCAGCAAGCACTGGTTGGTGGGTGTGATAAAAAAGAAAAATAGAAATTTGCCTATAATGTGAAATTCATGTTTTTTTTTTCTCGTTATTTCCTTAGGTAAAAGTACACCTGTGAGCTCTGGCACAGCTGATCCATCCAAACCATGTGACCCCTTCCAACCATTTGGCAGCGAAGCCATCGACCCATTTCAGAGTAAAAAGGGCCTAGGAGACCCGTTCAGTGGCAAAGACCCTTTCGCCCCATCCACAGCAACAAGTAAAGCCCATAAAGATTCTATCTTCAGATCTCTTAGTTAGTCTGATACTGTTTGACAGTCAGTGTCTAGACCGGGCCACACAACTCTGAACAAACACCAGCATAGTCACTAGGCTGAGATTGAAGTAATGAGTGCTGAATGTGGTCAGTAGATGTGGAAGAGCTCTGTATGTGTACCAAAGCATCGCAAATGCACAGGAGTATCATTACTCAATTTGGAGATTCAAATTGAGTTGTTTGCCGTGCATGCATTGTAAGACTTTAAAACTTGCAGAATCACTTTATGTCAATAAAAAGCAAGCAGCTAAACACAAATGATAAACTCAGTGTTTAAAAGAGGACTGAACAGAAACTCTTTAGGCATCCCTGAAAAATTCTGTTTAATGTGCTGTGGAATGAGGTCCTTAAATCCATTTCTGTTTTATAATGTCTCTGTTCTGTTATGCATCTCTCCACAGGACCTGACAAAGCAAAGGTAAGAGACTGAACAAAATTCAATTTAATAAAACACAGATCCACGTAAAATTACATTGTGGCTATGTTAATTAATGTCCATAATGGCAGTTCATTTCAGATGTTTGTTGAAGCAGTTTACACTGTATTAAAGTGTCATTCATTCAGTGTTGTCCCATGAAAAATATAATACAATATTTACAGAAATGCCAAGGGTGTACTCACTTTTACTGTATATTAAAAAAAAAATCTAACTTTTAAATGTGGGAGCCACTGATGGTTTCTCCCTCTCTCTACAGTTTGGGAATGAAGCTCAGCAGTTGGAGTGGGCGAAGCGAGAAAGCGAGCGAGCAGAGCGGGAGCGGCTGAAAAGGCTCAGACAACAGGAGCAGGAAGACCTGGAGCTGGCCATTGCCCTCAGCAAAGCAGAGATGTCCAACGCATGACGTGGAACACACAAATACACAAATAGCGCATCAACACGCTAACATGACTGACATGTAAATATTCAGACACAAGGCAAATCACTGGACTAACAAACTCTGGGCCATACACACACACACACACCCAAACACAGGACAGTACACATTCCCCCCAGGCGAAAAGGCTCAATGAGTGGAGCAGAAAGGACTTCCAGCCAAGTCTGGCCACTGAACCTGCATTCACAAAACAAGTCAACCACACTGAGGGCCCAGAATAAATTCCCACAAAGTTCTCCTGCTGACACGAAGAGACCGGGAACTGAAAGATGACAGGAGAGAGGAGGAAGAGGCAAGATAATAAAACACACACATGCACTGTGTATATGCACTATCGTGGCTTGACAGAGTACGATGGATCCATTTAGTGGGCAGTCTAACTGACATAACACCTCAACAAATTGAGTTTGAGTGTTATTTTTTTTCTTCTCCAGATCAAAGTTGGAAAATGGTTAATACTGCCATACAAACAAAACTGTTGCTATCACTAGCAACAAGCAGCTGTAGGGAAAAATAGCACTACAATTCAAACAGGCAGTATATTTCCTAAAAGGGATTTTTTTTCTGATAGGTGACATGGATCTATCATTGAGCTGCTGATGGGAAAAGCTGTGTCTGTTACCTGTTTAGTGTCGAGTTGTTTTGCTCAGAAGAGTGAGGTGTTGTATAAGTATTTGTTTACAGAGAGGCGTATGAAAAAGACTGGATTTGACAGAATTTTTCTTTTTTTCCCCTCAGGAAATTCAATCAATAACCCTGACAACGTTTAGAAACGAAAAAGGTCATTTATGTCACTTCTGCTGGAGGTTAAATGATTCCCTCAGCTTTATGGTCCCATAGACTGAAGTCTGTACTACATGTACAAAAATCGAAACAAATTCTCTTATCTGATTCAAGATGAGTTTTAGCATATTCCCCCAAAATCTGTTTTACTTTAATTTTATACCACACCAGGATCTACCATGAGATTATAGACTTTCACCTGAAGCTCAGACGATTATCTCCCAGGCAAAGGAGGGTCTGAAGGCTTCAGGTTCACTGTGTGATACTTCGTTTGTGGTCATTTATTGAATCGTAAATGTGTTCAAGTAAATGCTATGAAGTACTGAAGTAAAGTATAAACAGATCTGACAAGGGCCCCAGTGCATCACTTGCATTATTACCTATTCATTAGGTAATTTTCTGTAGGGGACAGATTAACGTGGCCCTGAGTCCAGTGCATGGTGTTTCTATTTAAGTTTAGAGAATGCCACCCAGGAGAGAGACACCCTTTCTCTGGCTCAGTGGGTGAAGCTATGTGAAAAGTTTTTAATCAACAGCTGTCAAATATTTTTCTCTCATTCCAGTCTTGTCACATTATGGGAGTAATGAACAAGAAACTTGGTAACTGTTGATCATAGATTACACTGTTCCCTGTAATGTGACAAATACCTGACATATTACTTAAGATGTCAACACATCCTTTGAGTGGCCGCAACAAATTGTACAGATATAATGTCCTTTTTCATGAGAATGAGGTTGTGCTGTTGAGCTCGATGTGACGGCCTGCTGTACACTCCCCTTCTGTCCAGTGTAAATAGACAAACAGAGCTAACAGCTGTACTGTGATTCCTCTGTCGCCATGTTACACCACGTTCAACAAATGAAAGGCAAGATGAAGGAAATAACTTTCTTTGACTTTTTGTGTTTGGCTTTTTAAGAGAATGAATATTCTTAACACAAATTTCATGAGCTGGTTATTATTTTATTAACTTGACATGTTTTTGTTTTGAGAGAATATCCAAATTAATATAGTTGTTTTGAGCTATAATTTGTGGTAGAATTATAGTCATTTTAGCCATCTACAGAATAATCAAGCACAATCTGCAGTGTTTTTGGAGTGGTTTGGAGCTGTCTGAAAGCAGAGCTATTTCTGATGCGTCATAGTTTGATGTTTCAGCGTGGATTTAACCACTCACCTCGTTTTTCTGAGTTGTTCGTTTTACTTGAAGCTAGTTTTTCAGTGAGGCAGACTGAAGTCGGCTGGTTTGATTTAATCTGGACTTTGAAGATGCGATTCCTCTGAATTTACAATCTGAAGACGCAGAGCCCCTCTGTTATAGTTTACAATATCATGCTGTGTTTTTATATTTGCAAGTCTGTATTTAGTGTGTGTCCATGACCTATCATAGGCTTGAGTCTGTTCTGCAGTCAGGATTCTGCTCAGAGCACGTCATATTTTCTTAAATGTTACTTTAAGGGATGACATTTATCATTACCACAACCAATAATGTTGAGAAAGAAGTCTCATATTTGACCTGGTTAATGCATAACTTGGTAACACTGTCAGTGTTCACTATGAGACCAGGAAAAAGGAATAAAAAAAGCATGTTTTTTTTTATATCTAGTACGATGCAGGATTTCTACAGAAGTGTGCTCAGAGCTGCCCCTGCTGTCATAATATGGTACTGAACTTCCCGCCACCTATGACGGCACTGAGTCGTGCTACTAAATAGATACCTGCCTCATCCTCAGTGTTTCATCAGAACGATTGTTCATTTTACAATTTCTACTACACCATTGCAGTTTTTTTTTTTCATTTCACACTTGCCCTGTTTTTTTAATTTGTCTAAAATGTTGCTCTATTGGTTGTCCACTTGATGCCCTGAGGGGAGGCGTGTCCCGGGTTCATCGTTAGTTTCCCTAAGCTACACAAAAAAAGCATCCTGAGGAGCTTTCACTGACTTCTGAGCCGTAAAACTCATTCTGGCATTTTGAGTTTTTGCCTTGCTCCTGTAACACTGTTGTAAAAAAAAAACAAAAAAAAAAAAACAAGGCTGCTGTTAGCTAACAAGCTAGCTTGAACTATTAGTTTTGATAAGCAATTCTAAGATAAGCCACTTAATAACGTGAGTTTCGCACCATTTATACTTTTTCTGTAGCCTATGTGACACAAAATGGTCAGTGCGTGCGTGTCTCCCATGTGTGTGGCCTCAGTGTCTCTCTCGCTCAGCTGCATTTCAAAAAGCAACGTGGCGTCAAATCAGTAGTATAAAAAAAGATCTAAGTGTTACAGGATGCAGTGGCACCTGCTGTTTGTGCAATTCTGCTGTTTATTGCTGTGATGTTATAACAGATATGAGCACACGTCAATAGGTCAGGTTGAAGTAGATGGCTTTAAGGTGGCAGTGAGTTACTCCCAGAAGCCAAACAATACTTGAATATTCCCAAGAAGAAAAAAAAAGACTTTCTAACTATTCACTCGAGTTAGACTTTGTGACCTTTCTGGGGCTTTCAAGCACGTCATATGATCAAAGCTCAGGTTTTTTTTTGTCATTTCTTTTATTTTACTGTTGTTTTTTATTTATTTTAATTTTTTTATTTTTTGGGGGGGGGGCTGTATCCAAGCTTAAGGATGAACTTCATGCTCAACTTAAACTTTGGATATCATGGAAAGAAAGTTTTGTTTAAATGTATGTAAAAATGTAAATCTTCTAAAATCAGTGGAATGAAATTGGGTAAAATCTGAAGGAAAAAGAACAAGTTTAACATATCTGATCCGGTTTTTGATGCCATCATCTGGTACTTGACCGTTTTCCACACGCGCTGCTATAGATTTCAGTCTGAACCTGAAGGTGAAGGGGAAACTTGATACCCAACATATTGTGAACTGACATCTGTTCTTGCTGTGTTTTGTCCGTCTCCCTCTGACCTCAGCCTGTCTGCAGTCTACTCCTTGTGAGTGTTGACTTCCATTCTTTTACCATCATTTATACTGTCTTCTTCTCTGATACCTCCATTGTGCAATAGATATGTTTATTTTTATTGTTTTGTGTATCCTATGAAAAAAAGTCTGTTTTTTGATATTTACCTTGTCCTTTTAATATGATAATTTATGCACCAGCAGCCAGCCACTCCTTTGTCCTGACTTTGAAGAGACTGACTTGAAGTTTAAATTGTGATTAGGGAAACATTACTCAGTATGTTTTAATTATACATAATGTAAGCAGTTAAAAAAAATAAACATTTAAAAGATGATATCAGCTGAAAATGAAAAATATATATATTTCTCAGATTTAATATTTGCGTTATTCATCTGTCAGTTAAGTAAATTTCATTGTGGTTGAAGCCTTTGAATCCTGTCTTACTGACGTAGTAATGCCTAATAATAGGCAGCCAAAATTATTTTGGGGGGAGTCTTGTTTCATTTTTCATTTACTTCATTTTTTTATTCTCTGAAGCTTATGGGGATATTTTTTCCTGCCTTCAACTGCCCTTCCCCTGCATAGGCGAGATGCTCTGAGCAGTCTTATTGAGAAGCATACAAAGTGTGAACAGTCTGTATGGCATCATGTCTGTTATATTTGTCCTATAGAAAGTGAAGAAGCAGAAGAAGTAAATTTGACAAGGAACTATTTGGAGGATTGCTTACAGCTTAACTAAAAAGTAAAGATGGGAATAGATGTTGGTTTATTATGAACAGTGATCCTCTACATGGTCTGTACTGTTTGCTAGAATAAACATTTCAGTTAAAGGAGAATGGTCTGCTGCTTGAATTGTTTCAGGAGATAAAGTAAGTAGAGCATAATTTTATGTAAGACTTTAAGGTGAGTACTGTGGCAAATAGAACAATAACAAATTATCCTATGCACTCTCCATGTTGTTTACTCATGTCCTGTTTATTCCTAGGTGTTTATTTTCTTCCATACTTACAGTGTGAATCACCGGAGACCGCTATTTCCTGCAGTGTTCCCAGGATATCTCTGGTGTGCTTTTTGTGTTTCATGTCCTTTTGAGGGTTGTTTTCCTCATCAAATTTCAATGAGAAGGGACAACACATTTGTTTTTTATCCTTGCCTTTATTATTACTAATTGAAAATGTTAGAATTAACAATCTGTCTATTAAAAGGGAATAGAGATAATACATCATTAAGCATTATGATTGTTATGCGTGGTTTATCCCTGTATGTGCAGCAGAATTTTTACTTTTGGCTTGAAGGTCAGAAGAGCCTTAAACCTAGCACCAGATGTGTTTAGACATTGCTGTTTTTTAAAGCCTCAAAGGATCTACACCACGGGGTGGGCAAACCATTCCTCAAGGGCCGCTGTGGCTGCAGGCTTTCCTTCTACCAAGCAGGAGCACACCGGGCACAAATCATGAAATCAACAGATTTCAGGGTTCAAACAGCTGATTGGTCAAGAGCTGATGAGCTGCTGCAGTAAGGTGCAAATATCAAGAGCACACGTGACTCGACCAATCAGCTGTTACAACCCTGAGATCTGTTGATTTCATGATTTGTGCCTGGTGTGCTCCTGCTTGGTAGAAGGAAAGCCTGCAACCACAGTGGCCCTTAATGGAATAGTTTGCCCACCCCTGATCTACACAGTTTACCCAAATTAATTACTCTTAATTCAATTTTTTTTTTTCCAAAAGCTGCCAAGTTTGTATACCTGGTATTTACAGTTAACATAGGAAGCTGCAGCTTTGTAATGTAATTTTACCCAAACCTCCTTAAGCAGAGAGAAATGAGGTGCAAACTGAACAGGTCATGCGACCTATATACCTCTCTAAACAGTGTCTAAAACAATCATACCAGTTTATTTAGACAGAAGATGTGTTATATTATTTACACATAATTTAAGAAAAGGCACATTTGTGAGTTGGAGTCTTTTTTTTCTCTGTGGTGTGTTTGTGGAGAAGAAAATACAATTGATTGTTTTGCAGGATTTATTTCAATACTACAAACACTACATACATATAAACTAAGATAGGCTCACATCCCCATAGAAGAACTAAATACATGAAAAAGTATCACAATAATCAGCAGTGAAACAGAAAGGAAGCGCTTCCATGCCTTAATATTCAACCTTCTCACCTTAATCACTTCACACGAATGCTTCCACTTGCTTCACTGCTTCTGTTCTGAGATATCTATCAATGACTCACAGTAAGCTGCATGTTATGAACATGTATTAGTGAGTAGAGAAAAACATCGCTCTTGAGTTTTTTCAAAAAGACATCTTTAAAATGTGAATGTTTGCAAAATCCTGTACAACAAAACTAATATCATTCCATTGGAAATACACTGAGGGAAACAAGGAAAATTGCATTTTATTTTTGTCTTGTGTTTGCTGACCATTCAATAAGTCAATTCTGGGAGGGTTAAAGCCCAAATTGCATTTCTTCTTTTTGCTTCTGCTGACATGTATAGATACATTTATTTTTTATATTTTATGTTTAACCATTAAAAAAAAAAAGGAAATGTAAAAGAAGCCAGCCCTCTGTTCCCAGCCACACCATAGGAGGTTTGATCATATTTTTAAGGCTGATACACACAGACACAAAAAAAAATTAAAAGTGAATTCTGTGTCCTGTGCTTTTCCATTAGACTGATGTTCCAGCATCCCTATAAAGAATGAAATGTCCTTCTGCAGTGTTACTTTGTTGTTCCATCTGCTTTTGTCCGTGTGGAAAGCATAAAAACGTTGCTTCCTTCACTGGTTTCTTGAGATTGCTGATTCTGGGGGAAAAAATTGGGGCTGCTGACTATAATCCTAGATTCAAAACTGACAGTGAAATTCAGATCCTTGGTGGAAGTGGCAACAGGGAAGATTTGGTAATCAGTCAGTTGAAGGAGCCTCCTGAGGTTCCCGATTGACTGAATGAAGAAAAGAATGAACAGAAAAGAATTGTTACAATCAAAAGAGCAGGGTAATCTTATTGTATGTTATTAAAATGATATAAATGCATAAATAATTTCACAAATCATACATTACTCCAACACATTATCCAGTTCTTATTTCTTATTCATATTTTGCTTAAGTGAAAATATGCCTACATATTGACTTTAACACAGTCTACACACATGCTATATCATGAAAATACAAACTGCCTCAGTGCCGAAGAAGAAAGAATGGATTAACTTTACGTTTAATTGTGAGCAGCATTAATTCCATTTTAAAACCAAAACAGAAGTCTGCGTCTGTACCTTCCTCCCGAGCTTTCATACGGGCGACAAAGTTGTAGCTCTTGTTTCTGCGGTAGTTCTCATAGGGGTCATCCAGGGCCACCCCCACACCTTTATACTGGTCCCACTTATCCCTGATGTCCCCTCCTTTAATGGGATCCTGGATGCCCTGTTCTTTGGCTCCCAAACCACCTGAACCACTCCAGCCTACAGCAGACACACAGGAATAAGGTATCAGAAAATGACTAAACCACTATAAAGAGCATGTGGTCCGTTTTACTTTGATGGCAGTTCCGAAACACAATATTTACATTTCCTTTTTCAATTATTATAACTGGATTAAAGAGATGCAGTATAAAAGGTTGAAAAAGGACAAAGATTTGCTGAACATTTTGTTGGTTGCAGGGAAAAAGGAATTAACCAGGAAATGGTTATTACAGGAGAGCCTGACTTTAAATGTAAGGACGGACATTACTATCGACATTTATAATATGGAAAAGCTAACGGTGTGCGTCAACTACAATTTGGAACAATTTTCCTTTTGTTGGTTGAAATGGATCATCTATGTAAATCCCCACAGGCCTGATTTTGTGTTTTTAGATTACTAGTTGTAGCGATGCTCTACACCTTTCTTCGTTTTTTTCAGTTTGTGTTATTTTCTTATCATGTTTTAAGGTATTCGGTGTCGGGTGATGTGTGCTTTTGAAGTGACCGTGAATTAATATTGATCGTAAAAAAATAGATTACAAAAAAATACAAAAGTAGATAAAATGATGAAGATATGATAGATCAAATGCATACCCATTTTCATCAAAAGTTGATGGCCTTTGTTCTCCTCCCCCAGCCGGATATCTGTAGACTGTTTGGAAGGAGGGGCACCCAACACTGATGTGGAGCTGTCGAGAGAAAAAGAGGGGTTCATTCATAACATGAACTAGTGCAGTAAACATTAAGTATCTTTTCAGCAACATCATTACCAGGACGGCAATTGGAACTTACGAAGGGGAAGAACTCTGGGATTTCGAGCCTGGGCGTCTCTTGGCAGGAGAACGGGATCTGGATCTGGAGCGAGAACGACTCTGCGATGACCTCGATCTGCTCCTGGACCTAAAGAGGAGCAGAAATATTTCCATTCAGTCTATAAGAATTTCTGATCTCACATACTATTGCTTAGTTTGTGACAGCATATTAAAATCTACTATCTGTAAGAAAGATCAAACTGTTAATTAGTATTTCGAGTAGTAGAAGTATACATATTTATGAAAGAGAGAGAGAGAACTTGGGTTTTGGTTTTACATCATCTAAAAGTATCATGCATATATGTGTGATTTGTGTTTGACCTGGATCTGGAGTAGGAGCCGGAGCGGCTGCGGGAGTGTGAGCGGGATGAGCGAGATCTGGACCTGGAGGACTTTGAGGAGCGAGAGCTGGAGCGAGATGAAGATCTCCCTCTGCTGCGGGAATGACTCCTGGAGCGACTTCCTCCACGGCCACTGCAGATGGTGAGCCATGGAGAGCGGAGCGGGGGGGCAGGAGGGGGTGGGGTGGGGTGGGGGTGGAGGAAGGACACAGGAAGAGGCAGGTATAAAATGGTCATCAACAGAATGGCTGTCAGTGGTGACATCCTCTCAAGAAAGGATGTGGAACAAACAACCAGAGGTTTGTAAACCCAAAAAGTACAGCTCATTTAAACAGACAATGACTGAGCCAAAACAAAAGCACTAAATATTCAGAAAAAAAAAACCAAAGAGGCAGAGCGGGACAAAAAGATCCAAGAACAGAGGGAGGCTCACCTGTTGCGTTTCTCCTGTCCCTTCTTCCTCCTGGCTCTCATCTTGGCCCTGAAGAACTCATACAGGCCATTCTGCTCCCAGCCTTCACTGGTGGAGGAACAAAGCACAGCAAACGTCACACTATGGTCCAGCCTATAGTTTGCTTTCATAAATGATGGCAATTTTCTAAATTACGATGTTGTTTTTTTCTTTGGCTCTTTATTGAGCAATTTAACAAACATCCTGGTGATGTTGACAAGCTTTTCTTTTTTGTCTGTGGCAAAATAAATCTGCTGTATTTAACCAAAACTAATTGCTAAAGATAAGAAAAAAGGCCAAATGAAGGTCAGCTTTTTGGTTAATTTAGTTTCTACAAGCCTTATTTCAAATTGAAGGGATGCATTATTAAACCTCCAGCCAACAAATGACAAGGGAAAAGGTGTATTCAGTATTATTAATCCTCTTATGCTGTACTTGAATAGGGACTTAGCCTTTAAGTGGATTACTGAAGTCTCACTTTCTCCTTGAATGCAAATTAATAATGTTACCAAGGATTGGCCCTTAAAGATGGCTTTCAAACCCAAATTAATGTGAATAATTCTGAGAACACAGACAACTGTCCACGCCAGTGTTTTCAACCAAATGGAACAATTATTAAGGGTGCAAAAAGTGACTCGCTTAAATACTATTTTTTAATGGATATTCAAAACCTGAATACTCAAATTAATTCCAGATACACAAGGAAGTTTTACCGTTATAGCTGTATAATTTGTAAGGTAAAAGTAATACCTAAACAAAAAAACAAACCAAACCAAACCAAGAAAGTGGGGACTCTTCACTAAGCCCCGCCCCTTTGTTCATGGCAACAGCTGGTCCACCAAGCAGCCTGAGCTAACGTGGAGTCCATACTGTTGCTATTGTACATCTGACTGCAAATTATGTGCTTGTTTTTCTATATGAATACAAAAGCAAACACATTCTTGTAGAATGTATTTCTCTCCTTCCAACCTCTCCATGTAATGAGTATCATTCACATGGTACACAGGATCAACACTTCATGACAAGCTCAAAATTCCACTAAATCGGAAAATAGCTGGCTTGATGTGCAGGTTATGTAATCGTGGCTGCATCTCTTCTACTCTTTCTTTCAGCTGGCCAACAACCAGAGCCACTGTGTGTCAGGCAGGTGAAGGTGTGTGTACCTGTTTCTCGGCCGGTCGTGGGATGGAGGACTGTAGAAAGCTTCCACGGCAGCGAGCAGGCGATCACTGGGAGGCATGGGAGGGGGCAACCGGATGTCTTTAGGGTCCAGAGGTTTGTAGTCGCAGTCCTCAAGCTTAGCAAATCACATTATGAAGAGGACCATTAGACACTGCATGTTTGACCGTCGGGGGTTAGGTATATTGAGCTTATTCTACAAATGTCATCAATCGGTCTTCTAAAACTTCAATACTGCAGATGTGGATAGACATTTTTCCATTATTATGACCTTTATGACAATTTCTATGATAGAGTTGCCAAAGCTATCTTTAAAAGGGTGTCTGTAAATAACTTAAAAGGTCCTGGATCTTCCCTTTTCTGTTAAACCACTGCAGTAATTCTGCATCATTCTTTACTATCCTTCTATCCTCCTGTAGTTGTATTAAATTATGATATCCTTCTTTGAGAAATCTATCTAACTTGTCAACCAAGAAGTGTAACCAGCTGACTGACCTTGTCAAGCCCTTTTCATTAAATAATAGCAGGGGACTCACTTTAACCAGTGGAGCCATCAGTCCAGCCGGCAGGTCAAAGTAGGGCACGTTAGGTACCAGACTTGGGTCATCTTGCACTGGATGCTGCCTGTGTCGTATGTGGGGTGAATGACCGTTGAAGCCATGTGGGGGTGGGCCAAAATCGGGGTGCTGGCCTCCACCCCAGGGGGGGTGATCGGCCCCCAATCCTGGAGGAGGCAGCCTCTGATTTGGATGGTGGTGGGGAGGAGGGCCTGGCATGTCTGGCAGACAGGGGGAAAATTGTTAAAACAAACAAGCATGGATATGCAATTACAGCTTTCAAAATGAGGGAATTTATGATGCATTTAAAGGAAATGAGTGATCAGCCACTTCACTTCTACACCCACCTCCAGGATAATCTCCCTGAACGTAGTCAAAGCGGTGTGGCGTGTATGGCGGCCGGTCATAGTGGTGTCTGGGAGGAAAGTCGTCTTGCATGAAGCGTGGTGGGAAACGTCCAAAGTTGTGTGGTGGTGGGGGCTGGTTGAAAGGCGGGGGCTGCTGGTGGGGAGGGAAGGGCCCTCTGAAATGGGGAGGTCTCTAAAAATGCAAGTTTGACATATTGGATTGATTAATTTCTGCAAAGAGCAGCAAAATAACACTCCTGCACAACAGAGAAAAGGTCCAAAGTCAAATTTAGATTAAGATACAACTTGCTGCGCATACAGACAGTAAAAGTGCATCATTTAATGCAATACAATAGAAACAGATACAAGAAACCAGCAAGGCCAGTAAAACTATGATCATCGAGCACATGCCTGCATGCGTGGAGGAAATGGAGGCTCCCTTTGGCCCCATGGAGGCTGGTCCGGCTGGTTGCCCCATGGAGGCTGGTCGTATGAGTTCCAAGACGGAGGGCCTGGGTCAGACCCACCTGGGCCACTCCAGGGGCCTCCTTCTCTGGGTGGCCCTCCGCTCCAGTTTCCTGGGTCCCTCTGGTCGTTCCACATCCCCTCATGGCTGTTCCAAGGAGGGCATGATGGAGGTGGCTGGTTTGGGTCAAACGGAGGCTGTGGAAGGACAAAATTCAGAAAGGGTCTGAGTGTCTGAATTCACAGATGCACTGCACACACTCGGTGTAGGAGGTTCGGAAGACTGAGGAAGACCTTTCACTAGAGGGAGGGACCCTGCTGCAGCTGGGGGTGGGACATCCTGTAAGTACATGGGGCAAGGGAAGAACCACTGCTGGGGGCTGGAAATGCCTTCTACACACCAGGGAGGCAAAGCAGATCACTAGCTAAACAACTGGAGTAGGTCTGGGCAGGTCCTCTTTACATGCAACATATCAGAAATCACCTTATATTACCCTTCACATACATGTTGGCCCTTTGATAAACACTGGAACTTTACCCTTTGCCTTTGTAGTACAGAGCACCTTTTTGTTGGGCTGTAATGTTTAGAGTCTACTATTCTTTGCCTGCAGCATAATAGTTAAAAAACTTCTTTGATTCTGCTTCGACAACTGAGTCCCTGTTGTTACAATTTGTCACTTTCTCTGACGTCCTACCCGAAACAACATTATTTAAATATCAACATCAAAAATCCCCAAAATGTATTTAAAGTAGTAGCTGCCAATGTCCATTCAAGGATTGTAGAGGATTTGTTTACCGGCTGGTTGGGGTTCCAGGGACCCATGTGTTGCGGGTCATACCAAGCAGGCTTGTTTGAAGGGATATCTGAGGGTCCACCAGGGTTGCCGGGGTCCTGTGGCCTGGATGGAGGTCCATCAAACTCCCCTGGCGTAGGACCTGACATGGTAGGCTCTACGTCCCCTGCGCACACACACACACACACACACACACACACACACACACACACACACACACACACACACACACACACACACAC
>JAOWBC010001052.1:306532-319388 GCA_028566105.1 Hypoplectrus providencianus | reverse complement strand
CCTGCGATAGGCTGGCCACCTGTCCTGGGTGTACCCCGCCTCTGGCCCAGAGCCGGCTGAGATAGGCACAACCTCCCTGTGACCCGGGATTACCTGGATGAAGCGGTTCGGAAAATGAATGAATGAATTAAGTGAGAATATAAATTAAATTTTAATATTACAACTTAATCATTAAAAGTAAATTCACATTCTGAAAATAAAGTTAATCTTCAGATTTAGATTGAGCAATCTGATTACTGTCGGAGAAGAATTGTTCAACAGTGTGATGTATCTGTCTGTGATTAACAGATACATCATCTAGATTGTTCCTGAGTAAATTATTTAATGCATCGCCATACATCACGATATCAGGATATAACGATATATCGTGATAATATCGTATCGTGAGGTTTTTGCCACCCCTATTGAGAACTCCAGTTGGTGGTTGAGATGTTCAGATCATTGTACTCCTACCTTCTGCCACCCGGTGTCAGTGTAGCTGTTTGCCACGAGGTAGCTAGTCATGAGTTTAGCTTAGACCGTGAAATCTTCCACCTGACATTCAGCAAGACAATGCCTCTGAACTGACTGATGTAATGGGTCTCTTCCTCCTACGAGATAAAGGTGGTAATTGCTCTGTTGAAATCTGTTGGGCTGGATTGAGTTTCCAGGTTGCTCACATCAGTTTCCTCTCTCACTCTCTCTTTCACTCTCCTTTACCTCTCGTATTATTCGGGTATTATGTAGTTTTCCATAGCCTGTTTGACATTAGCACTCAAAGGAAACATACACTGCAGTGAGGATGGTTGCTTCCTGATGACAGCAGCTGGAGTTGTAGACCTCTGCAGCGGTTTCCAATGTCAATTAAGGACTCGACAGTAGATCAGCTTTATCCTTAACTTTAATAGACGTTGTTAATTGTTGCACTGTATTTTCTCTGCTGATGTAAGCAGAGGCTTAGCATGCCTCTGCCACACTGCCATATAATTATCCAGCAATCTCAGACACCAAATGTATTATTTACGATGGAAACACTTCAGGCCCCCAAAGAAGAAATAATTAAAATTTCAACTGAGAATAGGTTTACTGTTAGATCTTGAATTTTGGATTTAATTTTTCAGTGAAGAATAAAGTGAGTGACATTTCAAAATTGAACCACAATTGTTCAGTTGTACTCAACCTAAACAAAGTGCAAGCTCAGTAATATTTTTAATGTTGTGTAAAAAGAAATGTTGGCCAAACAACTTATAAAGTATTGAAATGTGTCTGCTGAAGAACCAGCACTTCCAGCTGAACCGTGATGGAGACACAAAGCCTTAACTCTGTGGCAAGCTGCAACCAGTGGACATGACTGGAATCTGAAAAGTTATTTTTTATTTTATTTTATTATTATTATTTATGTTTAGTGTCACAGATGTGTGGGCCAGGCAGACAGTGTAGCCTCTGGGTTACACACCAGTATTTGTTAAATCAGTTGTTTGTTTCATGAATCATATCACACTTAAGTATATAAATCACATAGGTGCCTGTGCGCCGTTTAGGACTGGTATTGATTAATTGTTCGGGATTTGACATCATTAATGTAAATCTCCAGCTGTTGTCAATTCCCACCTCTTCATTATCTTATGATGTTATTAAACATATATCAATCTCAGGCCATAGACAGGGTAACCATGAAAGACATATATTCTACTAATATCATCTGTATTGTGAAGTCAGTGTGTGTTTTTTTCTTTAAAGACCCTGGCCTACAAAAGTCATGCTCACCTCACTGTAGGTGCTTGTGGACTTGATGCTGGTCAAATGCTCAAGCCAAAGTATTCATGTATTTACTGTCAGCTATGCACAAGAATGCGATCACTAATAAATATGAAATGATGCTGTTTTCTTAACATGTGTGACATTTTTTTAAGAAGAGGAAATGTAACATAATCTTGTTTATGAGAAAAAGATGAAACACAGAAAGAAATTCCTAAAACATATTAGATGTACTTCATACAACAGAGCAGCACAGCAGATATTGGGTCAATCATTAGACTAATGTTCAAATGCCACAGGCAAACATTTCTACAATCTCACATTGTCATACATTGGTGAACAATATACACACACAATATTGTAATAGTGTCAAATGCTTTATATACAGTTTATAGATATACAAACGTATATCAGATATATCAGATATCAGTATGTTTGTTGAAGAAAGTATAATTTCTTTTTAAAAAATTAAAAAAAAATGTGTTACTGAAGACTTTCTGGTTGTGTACTGACACTGCAGCGAATAGATAACAGATATAGAAAACGTAAAATCACAAACAGCTTTGCTATGGTCAGAATGAGCAGGTGGCTACTATTAAAAGAGGATCCTTGACCTAGACATGTTCTCAGGCAGTGTGTTCGGGGAGACAATGGATGAGTACACACAAACAGAAGCTCCTCAGTACTATGTAGGTGGCCTGGGTATGACAACATGGGAATGGTGAGGACACAGAGGGACAGTGTTCACATACCAGCTGTAATGACCAGCCCGACTCCAGTTACAGACAAGTGTTCACCTCACTCACTTCCTTTTCATCCTGACACAGGCCACTCGTCCCAGACCGTCATTTGGTTTTAATTCCTGTTGGAGCTGGAGGCAGGTTCACCTCCGTCCTGCGGCAGAGTGTGGCTGAACAGGCTCAGGTTGCTTCTCCCAGTATTATTCCCAGTGACATGCTTCTGCACTGGGTTCAGCATTTTACCCTGTGAAACCCTGACCTCCACAGCAGTATCTCCATGGGCTCCTACAGAGGGATCTGTCATTAAAATCATCTCAGAGGGGATTTTTTTGCCAGCTAGACAGCGGACAAACATTTCAAAAGTGGACCCTCCTGACCCACTATTTTGTAATGTTTGTAGCGCAGTTTGATATGCATTTCATAGACAGAGAAATAACGTCTCAGTTGAGGTGAAAGGTCAACTCCCAAGATGCAATTTCTAGGAATCAATATAAACATCTTTTTTTTTTTTTCCAGATGTAGGTGTTTTCAAATTTCTACAATAGTGTATCCACACTCCATTCGATTTTAATCTACTTACCTTTTGCTTGACTTTGTTATCATGCAGTGCTAACGCACTCCACACTGAAAACAGTTAGCATATACTTACGTATGCAGCTGAGTTGCAAAACTGCAATAGCAACAATCAAAATTTTGGCTTCTTCTTCTTTTTTTTTCTTTTTTTTAATTTTTTTTTTGCAATTTTCAATTGATTTAGGGGGAAAAAGGTTTGGAAATTATTAAAGTCTACCAGGCCTGGTTATCCTGGTCAATGTCCACAGATCCTCTTCAGTGTCCTGCTGATAATTGTTGGAGTTCCTTTGAGCACAGGAATGTGAACCTGTGCAGCCTACATGCTGCCACCAGCAGGACACTGCCAGGACCTTGTGTGACCACCCAGGATGACAGGCCCCAGGGGAGCCCCGTGGAATCAGAGACAAAAGGTTTTGAGCAACCACTTCCAGGATCCCATTTCCTCCACATTAGTCATCATACATGAACACACTGTTTGTGCAGGTGAAAACCATATGCCTGAAAATACATAAAACTCGCTGGGGCTAAACTAAGGTTAAATGAGTAATGGCATCAAAATTATTTCAGCAATCAATTCCCTTCTGAAGTATTTTGGCTTTCGGCTAAATTCGGCTTGCAAGGAAAAGTTAATTGTATCCTTCCGGTATTGTAGTGAAGAGGATTGATGATGGAGCGCCTTGTGTTAGGTCAAGATACATGGGAAATAATAAGGTGCAGCCAGTTAGAGTAGCATGAGAAGCAGGACCTGGAAGGGAAGGGAAGCAGAGCTGTGTGACGATCTATCTATCTATCTATCTATCTATCTGTCTGTCTGTCTGTCTGTCTGTCTGTCTGTCTGTCTGTCTGTCTGTCTTTCTGTCCGTCCGTCCGTCCGTCCGTCTGTCTATATCATTGGCCTTAATCTTTTTTTTTTTTTCCTATTCATGGAACAGGCACATATAACTAATTTGTGATACACAGTAGCTGTAACAGAAGGTCAGTTAACTAGTAGACTAGTGCACTTTTGTAATTAATAATAATCTCACACAGCATTTGGATGCAGTGCTGGTTGTCTGAGCATGTGTTTTCATAGGGCAGGCTGAGAATGAGACCCCCTGCTGGGTGCAGCGGCCTCTGGTGGTCTAGCCCAGACTTGGTTTCTTGGAGAACAGAGGTTCAAGACGGGAATCCAGTCTCATGCGCAGAGCTTCAGCAGGGTGGCCTTATCGGCCCCCATCTACCTAAAGGCAGCTCAGTATACCAAAATGTTTGACTGGAGGAATGTGTTGTGATTTTGCTAAAGTAGGACAATTCACTGACAAAAAATAACTTGATTTAGGTGAAATCCCAATTATTATCATGCCTGATCTGTTAAGATTATGGTATTTACAACTGCAAAAGTCTCAATAGTTGCATAGTTGTATACACTGCATTATTTTGTTAAATGTTCTAAACCAGAACATGGTCATTTAAATATTAAATAAGTGGATTTTAAGAGTATATCATTGTGATAATGACCAAGGTGCTATCTAGTACCCTGATCAAAGAATTAAAAGGAATAATGTTGTCCTCATACAGCCTACAGGAAGGCAGACATTCTGGTCTCTCCATGCTTCATGTGAATATTATATTCTGATCTAAACTAGGATAAGACTAAAATAAATAAAACTGAAACATGTAAACATAACTTCTTCCTCATTCTGCTTCTGAATGTAACCATTTTTTCACAAAATAGTTCATTAAAGGCTATAGTTTCTCCATATCCTCTTCCACATGGCCAATATTATCAATATATACATCAAATGTGAAAGTGACATGCTTTGATGCAGAAAATAATCATTTTTGAGGAGATGATGATTTAAGAGAAGACAAGTAAGTTCAAAAGTCTGCAGTATGTTTTGGGTATTTTTTTCTTCTTTCTTCAAAAGTTTCTACAAGTATCTTTGGCTACTACTCAGCTCACTGAGCAGGTAAGTCATGAATAAATGTGTGCTTGGAGAGGTCACTCCTCAGTGCCCATGTGAGGTGCTGTCTCCTGCCCCGCTGCACACACCAGGTCTCCACCACCACCACCACCCTGTCACCCCCCCTTAAAAAACCATGAGACAGCTTTGCAAGCTGAGAGGATACCCTGGTTAGCAGAGGGTGGCGATTCAGGGTCCAGCAACAATCAACCAACCATCGCTGGCCATAGAAGGAGCTGCAGCCTTCAGAGGGTTTTAATCTCGTGTTCTAGGCTCGGGGGCTGCTGGAGATGATATGTGGAGGAGAGGGGGGAGGAGAGGAAGGGTGTTCCTCACTGCAGAGCCACAATCAGGAGAGGGGTTTAAAGAGGCTGTAGTATAGTTTTACTTGAGTCCCGGCCAATCTTGATAAGTCACACAGGATTGAGGGTTGCACACCAGGGCTTGCAAATGTGTTCCTGTACCCTGTATGCTCAGTTTGGGTGTTTTCTGGGTGAAAGGCTTGCTGTGTCAGGCAGTTTTTAAAGCTATTTGAATGGTCATACTTAATTCTGACAGTCCTTTCTGCTCCAAGCATTCATTGGACTGTTATTCAGTTAATGTGCTGAATTGGTTTTAGGGTGCCAAATTGTAAAATAAATGAAAAAAACAAAAACAAAAAAACACTGACAGACAATGCCTAAATACAGGATACAGAATTTGTGCTATACAGCCCTGCATTTGACACCCAGGCTCTCAATTAATTACGGTATTTGTTAATCTAAAGGTGATGTAAAGACACTATACATGTAAATATTTACTTGTGTTTTCCACTTACACTTATCAATGAGGACTATGCAAACAATGAGTATACACATTGAAAATAAAATTATGCTACCATGGATACATTGCTACATCATGCACAGATACATACGTTAAAAGCCCCTTTCAAAATAAGCATGAAAACTTAACTTAAAATGGATTAGCTGCTTTATATTTAGCTGATGCCATTGGGAATCATAATATCGCAGCTCCATTCATGCTACCGTTAGTTGTTAAGCTTTATTCGAAATAAATTAACTCGCTCAAATCAGCTGTTCTGGAACCGGAAAGTCAGAAGTTCCCATCTGAGAGTAAATCAGACAGACTTATTAAACTAAATTAGTTTCTTATTGGTTAGAGAATTCATCATGCTTCATACAATTCTAGCAAAATCCTGCGATCGGATGATAGATGAGGAAATATGAATCGGCAAGGGTTTACACAAACGTGCGCGCGCACCCAAGCACGCACACACACACACCTGGAGACACGTGAGCTTCAATCAGCCCACACCTGTGAGGTCGCGCGGCGCTGCAGCAGCTCTGTGGACAGCAGTGGGCTCAGTCTCGGGAGCCGCTCTGTGGGCAGTGCCGTCACTCTGACATGTCTCCAGCCATGAGGAGCACTGCGCCACTATGCAACGGGATATAACCGAGGCACCGACACAGGGCTCCGCGGACAGTATCCGAGCGTGTGGATTGTTGCAGCGCCGTGTCAGCAGCCTGCGTTTTACACTCACGTCCATGATCGGAGGGGCGAGCAAACTCGGCAAAGGTAAGACTTCTGGAGAGTAATGTCCTGCCCGAGTTCGCTCTTAAACTTTATGAAACCTAGAACCTCTAAAGTCAAACATAAGCTCTTGGAAGGTAAATTTGTGATAAGTGATATTGGGACATGTATATATAAAAAAAATACTTGACTCGACAACGAGTTTCAAAATTCATAACTGAGATAACTCCAGTTTCAAAAATCGTGTGTGGCTGTTTCTATATCTTCTATCAAATGTCTGCTATAGATTTGCATCAAAGAAATTACTACTACTTCAAACCGGATTAAAATAATTAATTAATTAATCATATTATTATTTCCACTAATATTCTATTTAAGGTAGACATTTTTTTTTTTGAAAGGCCATATTATATTTTTAAATATGTATATGAAAGAGGGGATTTTTGTAATTCGATGATTATTTTTTAATGTGGTGAAATTGAATAGTAGAAGTCATGAGCACATATCTAAAGGCATTTTCACTCGTCCCCTTTGTGGACAAACTACTTGTATTATTCTGACACCTGCATCTTACAGCATGAACATGCAAGAAAAGAAAACAATATTTTTTTTTTCAGTGTAACTTCTATAATGGCAGCTTTGTCTTTTGACATTACATGACAGAGAAAATAGATAGGGAGATTGTATTTAGTGGCAAAGTACAAACACCTATGCAACCAAAGTGGGATTGTTACATATGGATAAAAACAGTAAACCAACAAACAAAAAACACTTGGGCAGAACTAGTATGTCTGGTGGTGTAATGAAAGAATTATGAGAGAGCTCATTCTGATGAGATGGTGGAGAAAGAGACAGGATTACATACAATTTGTTGGAACGGAGTTCAGCTCAGCAGTGACTTGCCTTCCTGTCCAAGTGTCTATTTTAAGAACATCCCTGTAATGTGTTAAGGCAATTCTTAACAGCTCTGTTCGTATGCAGTGTCAGAATGTATCTGCCAAGAAAATTACATGTGGGAGGAATGTGACTTCAGAATTCACTTGAGAAGCTTTTATGTGGATAGGATCACACAGGTTACAAAAGGGCCGAGAGGATTGGCAGCCAGTTTTCAGAGTGGATCAGTGAGTACTTGACAGATTGGAGTTTTGAATTTTCAATATCTTTAACTTTATTTCTTAATTGGCCTAATTGTAGTGGTAAGCACCCTTGCCTCAAAGCAAGAGGGTCGCCTGTTTGATCCTTACCTATTCTGTGTGGAGTTTGCATGTTCTCTCTGTGTCTGTTTCCTCACATGCTGTGTGAATGGTCGTGTGTCTGTATGTGTCAGCCCTGCGATAGACTCTCATCCAGCTGGGATCAGCTCCAGACATCCGTGACCCGGGTTTGGATAAGTGGTTGGGACAATGAATGAATGAATGATTCTAAGGGTGCAGTTTTATCATTCCTCAGTCCTTGTCTCGCTTGAACCGGAAGTTCGTCTGGTGCTCCTTTTCTATAACTGTGCCAAAGCTCTTATTTGTGCTCTGAGGATGGAGCAGAGATATACGAGGAGCTATGAGCAAGGATACATGAGAGCATCTTTCGCAGAAGTCTTTGTACCAGTTGACATAACCCCTGACTGCATATAGGTTATTGATTGGACACTGCAGCTGATCGGACTGATATTACACATCACAGCTTTACTGCAGATTTATTTCCAACATCAAAAAGATCAGAAACGTTGTCCTTTTAGAATAAATTTAAAGGTTTTTTTCATGATCTGCTACACTTTATTATTATTATTATTATTATTATTATTATTAGTAGTAGTAGTAGTAGTAGTCGTAGTAGTAGTAGTATTAGTATGTGTCTGTATCTGTGCTGTTGAAAGCTGTTCCAGCTGTGATTTGTTGCCGGGATTTAAGACACCCATTGCTTCATGTAACACTTTGCTGAGAAAATATGCAAGTGAGGGAAACGGAAATTTTTTTGGCAAGATTTAACCGTTATCATTAAAGCTTCTTTCTGAAGTGACTTTTAGAAAACAACCTCTGATAAATCTACAGTAGGCCACCTGTCTATCACTCAACCAGCCTAAAGACTAGCTGATAAACCTAGTGGGGCACACACGGCAAAGAGGAGCTTGAGAAGACCAATTAAAAAGGCAGGAAATATATACAAATATAATACAGAGATATTAGAATTGTTTATCATAAACACATCAAGCTACCACTGCAAAGCAAGGTAAGCTAATATTTTAGCTATATGTATGATAGTGCTGACTGTAAAATTGTGCTACCAACTTTGAGAAATGTCCTGAGGCTTTGACCTTTGACTAATCACTATAGTCCAAAGTAATCACAGTTTTTTTTAAGCAGGCATTTTGACAGGTCACATTAGGAAATGTCCAGATATTATTATTATTACAGTAACATTATTAATGACTGCATTATATATGGCACATGTTAAGTCCAGCATCCAGGCCCTCGTTGTATCTACATAGCTTACATAGTGAAACAGCCTTTTGGCAGTGTGTTAAGTAGAAAAATAGACTTGAAGCATAAGAATATGCTTTGGGTCACGGATCCACGCATATAGCACCAGTGCAACACGAGACATTGCATGCTCTCTGTGGATAGCTGTAATCACTGGAATACCTGTGGGAAGGTTTCTGGATAAATGCTTCCTGTGTAGACAAGCTGAACAATATATATAACAATTGTGTAAATCTTACGGTGTCACTGATCCCTGTAAGCCTATGTGTCCTCACTGTGGAAGGTATTGTGCCTTAAAACTATGGAACCAGCCCCACATCGTGTCCTGAGCTCATGTTTTGGCTCCATACTTAAGCTCTGTCTCTGGCAGCTTTGCCTTCTCCATCCCAGTTTCTCTGTGGTTTGATGGTACTTGTTTCAGATCTAGAGTAATCTGCAAGATTGTTATCATTCACTTCACTCAGAAAGTTGTTTGTTACATATTTCAAAACCCAGCTAGACCTTGGAGAAATGTTTATGAATGAAATGCTGTAATTAATGTGAAGAGCATGCAACTTCCTCTGTTTACTGTTGTATCCCTGGCTGCTTAATTGTATTTTAAATCATTGTGAATATGGTAACCATTTTACAGACCTGACAAAGTGCATGCCTCCTGTGTTGGACGTGAAGATTGTTATCAGGGGCTTACTCTGATCACAGTTAGCCCTAAACAGAATAGGGGCTGTTATTTAACTGCACGCTAGTGTTCAGTGTCGGCCTGCTTAGGCTGCTCTGTGCCGTCTTGTGTGTCTGTGCTGTGGTGTGAAAGCAGGAAGTGGGCTTTGTATTTGTGTGTAATTTATCTTTTGCTTCATAATATAATGGTAAATGGAATGCACTTTCGGGGAGAGGCTGTCCCTCAAGATGAGGTTGTAATAGGCACACCTTTATCACCTTTTATTTATCTGTTGCCATGGTGAATCGTAACATCAACACTCCATTAATGCTGTATAAAATGACGTTGCATCTGTTGGCCATTAATACTTAAAGCCGGCCCGTATAGCGCAATGGTTTTTTTTAATCGCAGAATTTCTTCATCACGGACAAATTACTTGTCAATAAAACAACTTTAAAAAATGTTGATTTATACAATTTAAATATGGTTGGTCTAGTGTCCACCAGCTGCTTCCTATATTTAACATTGCATTATGGGAGAGATGTTGTGTAATATATAGTGTATAGCGCTGCTCACTCAGAATTCAGACACTATTACGAAATGGCATATTCACTGTAAAGCACACTATCCACTATATAGTGGATGGGACGGGGGGGTTACAGTATGCTCTATTGATTCCCAAAGTCTAGGCCTGTACTGCTGGCAGAAACCGTCTGGTCTATTCGGATGTATAGTAAGCTGCATGCAGGCTGTGTGTCCTTACAGGCTATCCCTTACACATGCACAGTGTTGTGTAATCGGATCCAGATCTCATCCTGTACTCTACTCTGCACCCATGTCTGCTTTACTAACAGAGGTGGAGAGAGGCTGGGTTATTTTTGGAAACATGGTGTTGTTAAAATAATAATAAAAAAAATAAAAATAAAATGACAGCAACTTCAATTTTTGCTGACTTGTTTAGTATTACAAATATAGTGTTTATTTGCATTGGAGCTGTTAATTACTGTTCAAGAAACAAGTGAACCCTTTTCCAGCTGATGGTGCAGTTTTGCTGTATGCAGCTGATTCATTACAGCAATCTGCCTCCTGTTCTTCCTTCAGTATTCACTCATTAAGCTGGCCCAGAGTCTATGGGCAGGAGTTACCTTTTATATTGAAACAAAGAAATGTGAGGTCTTTGTTTTCTTTCATGTGTGTTCATATGTCTTCTGTGGATTCTGGATGATGTAATTATTCTTTTAATCATGTGTGGCAGAGGATTTCTTCCAGGAAAGACTGGCAGCAAAGCATACCCAATTTTGATTTAGAAAATAATAATAATAATAATTAATAAAAACTACTAAACAACCATAGTCATATGTGGCACTGAGTTTTTGAGCAGCAGGTTTTTGGAACATTGGGACTGGCTTGTTGGGCTTGCTGGAGTGTAGGACCAGAGGTGGTACTGACATTTGGGATGCAGAAGGACTTTAGTCTCCAGTCAAGGAAAATCATGGGGATTGAGAATATTAAATCTGTTATCAAGGATGGGGATGAGGGGCCTTACTCTCCTTCTTCCTCCGATGGTGCCAACAGGAGTCCAAGACTCAGGATGTGGAGTGGAGTGGAGCTGACAGGGGCTTTGGTGTTAGTCCCAAGTTGGACCCAGTGGTGGTTGTTGTAAGCCAGGAGAGCTGGAAAAACACTGAAGGAGCAGTGGAATCCACCTCTACACTGGACAATGTGTTGTGCTGATCCAGCAATTGATAAAAGTATTGACAATCTGCGCTGCCTCCTGGATCAGGTACAGTTAGGAGACTAACCCCTCCAGCTCTACAATATTCAGTCTTTGACGGACACAATACTTGCAGCTGTTTGGGGACAACAATGATGGCACTTTAACAATAGAATTCCTGGGGCCTTGTAGAAGCAGTCCATCAGGCAGTTAATGAATAGTTCATTAGGCTACTGAATGAAGAGTTTAATTTCTTTAAATCTATTATTAATAGTTTTGTCTTTTTTTTTCAGATGGAAAAACCTGGTGGAAGCAGCGGGCTTCGCCTCCCCAGCATCACCTGAAGAACTGGAAGGTGAGCATTTACACACAGACACACTACTTTTTTCACTGCCACTGAACTTTGGCAACAGTTATAAAGTGTGAGGTGTAGAATGGTCCAATATGGGAATACTTCCTATGTATCCACTTCCTACAATGAAGTGAGAAAAAGCAAGCACTCTCACATTCTCAAAAATTGGCAGGATTAAGTCACAAGGCGTAAAAAACTCAGCTGGTACAGTCTGAAAGCCATCTCACACTGGTCACTAAATTAAAAAAACAGTTTATGTATTTCATTACTAAAGATATCCAAAATACAGACACAATTAGGATATTACCATAGGATTGAAACCTAATCAAACTAACTGAAAATAATGTTGTTTCATTTATCAGCAATTTTGCTTTTGCAACATTAGCTCTAATATTATCATCTTAGAAACAAAACAGTCTGTGAAACTGTCAAACTGCTTTAGCTGCAACAGTGACAGGTTACACTGAAGTCTCAAATTGTTCGACCTATGTTCAGACTTATGTTGTTCCCATCAGTGCTACACCCCCAGCAGCTGATGAAAAAAGGAATGAGGTATCCAAAAGAAAAGTAGGCCAGTAGGATGTTCTGGCAGACTGTCGGCATATACGTTTCACCTTCATCCAGTTTCCACTACATTGCCCATTTGATCTGGGCCTTAAGTTTCTGCCAGACACCGCAGAGAAACTCATTTCATAAGTGATGTTAAAATATTAACCCTACCTGCACAAAGGGAAGGTGTCACGTGTCAATTAAGTAATTAAAGAGGTGCAGGTGTTGGCTGCAGGTATCTCACAAGGCTGTCGAGACAGGGCCTCTATAGGCTAAAGGCCAGACACAAGTAACCCAGACTCAATTTCCATGTCAAAGAGCCGATTGTACAGAATGGATCGACTTTCATTCTCCTCAATGTATGCAGCACTGCGTATCAATAAATTAAATGTAAATACTCCGGGAAAAAAAACCCTAGTGGTATGGCTCTAGGTTTGCTCAGTCAATCAGACAGTCAGTCAGTCACCACTGTAATGTATATATATGTGTGTGTGTGTGTGTGTGTGTGTGTGTGTGTGTGTGTGTGTGTGTGTGTTATCTTAATTAAAAGAAAGTGGTCAAATAACTTTTTCCTATCCAATGAATCTAA
>JAOWBC010001052.1:262015-294513 GCA_028566105.1 Hypoplectrus providencianus | reverse complement strand
CACACACACACACACACACACACACACACACACACACACACACACACACACACACACACACACACACACACAGCTTGCAGCATTCCTGCTGCAGCTGTTTTTGCATGTATCCCCAAAGAGCCAGCAAGGTGCCTGTCGCCTCCCAGGTCTTCTCTCTGCCTTTGTCTAACACAGAGATTATAATGGAGATCGATTTTACAAGACATTTACATATGCCTGCCTTGTGACTATACAACTGCAAGACTTTAATAATCTCTAAGTTAAATTCATAAGTGAACATGGTGGCATTGAGTTGTGCAACCATACTATATTTAATGTTTACATTATTATATTGCAATTATAATCTAAAAGACATAGTCCATTATTCTAACTGCTTTTATTTTTTAATTATTGTGCCTGTCACAGAGTAATCGTATCCAGTGGTACGGTGTCATTGCTTTTATTTGGGTAATGATTTAAGTTGTTCTTCCACCAGTGTGTAATTCTGAGGATCAAAATAATCATAAAAACAATGCAGCCGTTGACTTCAAGTGATACCTTTTTGATGCGTCACAGTTATCATTACTGACATAAAGAAAGACTAGAAACTGTTTCTTCTTCTTGAGACGACTGCGCCTCCTGAGAGACGCCTGAGTAACAGTAAACACTAACCAAACCCAACAACTGCAACCACTAAAACAGTAAAAACTTATCCTGTCACTACACTCTAAGCGAGGCAACGCCGACATGAAAGAACAGTCAATATGTTTATTACTCACACATTACTGATCCCATGCTGCTGCTGTTGTTGCACTGAAATAATCCACACAGACAGGAGGGGTCAAGCTGAGCAGCTAAACCAGCGTCTGCTCTGATATCTACAGCAACATAACACACACATGTACAAAGGTGAAACTACAGTCCAGCTCTCAAGGCTGTCTGGTCCCCTCGACACGGGCAGGACAAGCCCTCCTCTTTTGTGTAACAGAGCAAGAGGGGGAGTCTAAGCCTCTCCTGGCAGCCTTGTGACCGGCTGAGCAACTCCATTCTAACCACCGTTTACACAAATACCCTCAACAATACTCCCATCAGGCAATGGGACTTCCCTTCCCCTCTACCTCCTGCCCTGATGTCTCCCATCTTTTCTTCCCCCCCTCCCTTCTCTTCTGGTTCCACTTTGGAAGATTTGCAAGGCTTTTCTATTTTATGACACACTTTTACAAGAGAGTATGTGGAGAACCCGAACCACCAGATGCTCTGTGTCTACCTCTGTTCAAACTTTCCTCTTATCTTTATCATAGTCATCTATGTGACCTTCATCAGCTTCACTTTTCAAAACTTTTCTTTCCCTTCTTAACCATCTTCCTAACCCTTTTCTCATGTGTCCCCTTACACTCAGAATTCAGCACAGACCCTGAAGCAGAAACATTACAACAGCAGTCAGTGTCTACGCTGGTTAAATCTAGCCGGAGCACTGCTGTGTGAGAAACACTTTGGCAGTGCATTGCACAAGAAAATAGACATGAAAAGAAGCCAGACTAGATGGAAACCTGGTACAGGGCTGGACTGTGAACAGCCAACATTAAAACTGTGTCAGAACTGTAACAGGGACAGTCACTGCTGGATGATCATAGTGTTTTTTTTACTATTTTTTTTTGCTGCAATGTTATTCCAACTTTTAGGTCCATACAGTCACAAACCATACCATAGGTGAATGTAACGCATGATCTACTTTATATATGATATATACTTTATATAAATAAAAGAAAAAAAGAAAAATTATTTCATAAACTTGTTGACCACAATTAGTTGATTACAAGGTAACTTGACATGGCGTATTGTCTTATTAAATGCAAATGTGTTCACATTATAATCTACAAAATCCATAACTTTACTATGCCTGATCTAGGTAATTTATACCAGGCTTTTCAAAATACAGAGTAAGTATCTTTTAGAAAAGGCAGTATTTGATCTCCTCATGGTGTCATGTAGGCATCCAAATCCCCATAAACTGGCATTAACATGAACTTCAACTGTAAAACTGTCACTGTACTGACCAATATCACACTTATTACGCAATAATGGTGGAGTTTATTGGTTAATGTTTAATGTGTCAACAAAATTATTGTTTATTCATTCTTGTCTTCTGTCCTAAAACTTAAGCTGCAGACCCTTGACTAGCATTTGAACTGGTATGACTGGCCCCTGCTGGGAGCACATAGCATCACCTTTTGGGATTTGATGGCAATGCCAACAATCAATACTTTACTGCATCAGCATCAAGGTCTTTAAATCTGGCATCTCTCAGCTTTCAGCACCACCTTTAGCTTTTTTTTTCTCTTTTAGTGTGTCCATCTTGCTCCTCCATGCTTTCTCTCCAAATGTCTCCCCTGTAGAGAGACGGGAGAGGGGCGGGTTCTAGAAAGGACTGGACCAAAAGTCATTGGCTGGGAAGCAGAGGCTGACACATGGAAAACCCAATTGCAGTGGATCCACAGCCCACCTGCCTGAGCCAGGAACCATACAGCACTTTGGGTGTTTTAGATGCATATTTCACTGTGCATCAGCCCATTTGTTAAGATGCACACCGGCACACAACAGATGAACCTTTGTTAGGTATATATTATTATCATGGTTCTCATGCAATCTGTTGAATTTTAATAAAAAAAAGAAGTTCTAAAAATCTATGCAGTGAGAAAATGAGGCTAGGCTGTAAAGTCAAGTTCTCTTTTGCCCCAGTGGATCAACTCCATTGTTCAGTTGTGTTGTTGTGAGCAGAGCTGGTCAGCTGGCCTCGGTCCAACTGACAATATGAAAGACAAATGCTTTCTGAAGGATATGGTGACCCAGCCCTCTCCACCGCCACAACCCCTACCCCTGTAACGGAGACAGGAAGAGGAAGCAGAAAGAATGCAGCTCTGACGTCATAACAACAAAGTTTGGGGTCTGAAAGGGGGACCTCTCTGGGTAATACCACACTTTAAGCAGCTATCAGAGCACAGTACGCTAGATTTCAACTTCTGCTCCCTATTTCCAACTGTGTCATTGTTGAAGGCGTAGTTTAAAGTTTAGCAGTTATACATTTGCTGCTCTATTCACGAGAGCGAGATAGGAGTATGGATATCTACTATCAATCGTGGGGGGAATTTTGATGTGCAGTGTAATGATGAGCAGAAATAAATGGGTGTTATACTCATCATGTTATGGCAATAAATAACATTACAAAAAGAAAAAACGATTTGGGCGTGAGTTGGAAACAACTAAGTGTTGTTGGCCAGTGAGATAAGTGCACTGATCGGTTAAACAATAGCAGAGCAGTCAGAACATGGCAGAGCTTGAAAATGAAATTGGAATGACCACAGTGAAGCAGTATGGGAACTTGGCTGCTTGTGCCAACCCATTTCACAAAATATATTAAAAAAAGGAAAGTTTGCCATTCAGCCGGAACCCTTTCTTCACAAGGGAGATAAACATCAGAGTTAATGCAACAGTTAACCAACCAGACCAAACGAATGAGCCAGAGGACAGTTGTAACAGATCAAGAGAACAGGCTGCATCTCCCCCACTGAACTACTACAACCAAGGATCATGTAGCAATCTATTGGGTACCCCCAACTATAAATATTCCAGCTGTGTCATGTTGAAAAAAAAGTTCATTAAGTGCTTATCAGAACTGAGGTCATGTGGGGCTAAAGATTATCCCAGCTGACGTTGGGTGAGAGGTGGTGTCCACCATGGACAGGTCACGAGACGATCACACGGCAGACACATAGAGTCAGACAACCATTCATGCTGTCATTCACACCTACGACAATTTAGTTTCGCCATTTAAACCTTAGCAAGAGTGCTAATTACTATTACTGAACCAATAGCCCTCCTGTTATACGTTTATCTGGCATATCTCAATTAGACTAATTTGAACTGAGTAATTAAAACTGTGAAACTTTCAAATTCTAAAAGTGTTGTTAGTTTGACAATATGCATGCATGGTGCCATTTGAAGTGTGATAATTTCAGATCACACACCAGCTGGTCAACATATACTAAGCATAGATTAGACACTGCATAATGTTTTTATTGTGTGTGTTTTAAATAATAAACAAACAAAACTATATGTGCAACCTCAAGTTAGTAATGTATTTGAGAATCATTTTGCCTAAACTCAAAGTTGTACTGGCATTCTTCAAAAACTCTGTTCAGAGATGAAGCAACATCATTTTTAGTCACTTCCTGTTTTAAACATTTACATGAACACTAAACCTCTTTTTCTTAACCAAATGCTCAGTGGCCTTGTGCTCAGATCAGTCACTCATTTGGAAAGAACCTTAAACAATGCTCACGCAGTTAGACGTAATCTGCATATTGAATTTTTCCAAAACTCTAAAAACATGACGGGTTCATGTGTTTAGAGGTATTAAGAAAAGAGAACAGGTCATTGTTTTTGTTCATTCACACTGAAATTCATTACTTTGCCAGTACAAGGGGACTAGTCAACAGCAGGCTTTTCTAAACATTCAAAATTTGTTGAAAAGTGGATTTCAATTTTATTATACATATTATATTCTTTTGTGACTGCGTCTTGTATTTTCGTGCCTGGGGGTGGAAGGCCTTCTATGTACCCTTGTTAATGCCCCTGTGTTAATGCAATATGACAGGCTAAAAATGGTCACTTTTCTTTCTGCAGGACAACAGAGTGTGTCCAAAAAGAGCCCTCTGACACATCATGATTTGACAATGGGACAGTCTCAAACCCTCCCACGCTGACAGGAACATGCCTTATAGTGTGTGACTCATATGTGGTCATGGTCCTCATCAATCTTTATGCTACGGCTACTGACCTGCTCCTGATATTATCACTATCATCTTACTAGAGGTTGTCGCGGTAAATAAGTGCCATAACAAAGAGGGAACAAAATGACATATTTTTGAAGACAAGGAAGTAAGCAACACCATGGAATAATGAACTAATAAAAATGATGACCCAAAACAGCTCAAACTTGAAAAGAAAAACAGTTTATCAATGAACCAGGATTACTTCACGTCAACCTTGAACTGGTCAAGGTCAAAAATAAAATGTATTAATTCTAACCCAATATGGATCAGAACATAATATAAAGTGCTGCAGCAACAAATTTTAACATCTCAAATTGTTTCACAATGTGGCAAACTACATCTGTGAAGACCAAATGCTTTAAGTAATTGCATTAAAGTAGATGGTTTTGTGTGCCCCCCAGTGGTTTCACAGTGTGCATTGCAGTGTATGTAATGCATGCTTAGTTAAAGTGTAATTCGATAGGATTATAAAAATGGAAGACAGGGTGTTTGGTACCACCAGAAATATCCAGTTTAATCAACACCTCTATGTAGCTAGCAATGCTGGTGGCAGCATCCCACATGACTCCCAGTAAATCAATTCAGGGCCTCAGTTTCCATAGTAACGCTCTGCACCAGACCTCCTCCATCCCCCTATCCCTCGGTCCCCTAGATATGCAATGCAGTAACTTGCGTGATGGAGGCTGCTGCACGGCAGTCTCCAGCGTGGCACATTAACCTACTTCCCATCCAGCCAGGAAGATGACTCGGATGCAGAATCGGCAAGGAGGAGGAGGAAAAAGCACTGAAGGTTGAGAGTACAGGATAGAAAAAGGAGGAAAAAAAGATGACAGGGCTGCAGAAAGCCAAGCCAAAGACAAACAATAATCGGGCAGGGAATAGTAAAGATGCAGAGAGGGTTATAGATGGGAAATGGAAAATGAGCAATGGAGAGAAATGAGCAAATGAAAGAAAACAGCAGAGGCTTGTTACATTCCAGTGTTTGAACTTTAAATGCTGGTGATACAGAATTTCATTGTGTATTTGTCAGTCATTTTCACTTTTTGTAATTAGGTGTAGTCATTTCATTTGCGTTATTTTTATTTGTTAATGCGTTGACTCTATATTACTGTATTACTATTATGATAAGTGACAGTGTCGATATAACACCACATCACCAAGTGATACCATCAAGTAGCTTGTAACCTCCAGATTTGATGAAAACTTTTTTTGTATTAAAACTTGGATAAAATGTTCATATATAAAAATATATACTGGTTGACAGAAATCATGGTTTTGTAAGTTTCCTTTAATTGTGATTTAATTGTATGCACAAGAACAGACCTATTTCTTTCAGATTTAGACGTGCTTCTAAGCATTAAAGCCATCTTTAGAGTCGACATTGATGCCTTCTATGTTCCTTCGACTAACTGAATCAAAGCTCAATGCAGAGACTGTCAGCTGTCACCACTATCAGTGCTGTTAAAGAGTTTCAACCACTACCCTATAAACTGTGTGTATGTAGAATTAAGAAATGCAAAGGAAAAAAAAAAAAAAGAAAAGATAATTCAGCTTAGAAAAATGTAATAGCAAAGTAGCACTAGAAGTATAAATATCAATTTTGAAAAAAGAAAGTTGTGCAAACAGGACTGCTCGTCATTCACTGGCATACATGTTTATACATAATCATACTCATAAGAAATGGAAGCTGTCGAGAGAGCAAGATTCAATTTTGCACGCACACTCTGAAACGGCAAGCAATGCATTTGTCCTCTGTATTTAACCCATCCTTTACACACCAGTGAACACACCATGCACGGGCGGCACACATTACTGCACCATGAGAGCAGCATCACACATTAATACACACAAATCTGGGCTGAATATGTGCTGAAAACAGAAATCTCCTGATGGCTTTGAAACAGTGGAATAAATGGTTGTATATTAGCCTTTAAAAGCATCAACCAACAGCGATCACACTGAATGACTCCCCTGTTGTGCCCTGATGACATAGTTTCTCCTCTGCCCATGTGCAGAGTAGTCCTCCGCATCCCTCTTGCCTCAGTGGTCCTGATGAGAGGATGGAGATTCCCTGCCCCGCTTCATCTGCTCTGCTTCTCCTCATATGCTCAACTAATTGAAGGATCCCCAGAAAAAGGTACAACACATTGTATACTATCTACTTCAGCTTACAACATGGGGATAGAGCAGGCTCTTATGTAGATTTTCCCCAGTGTAAAAAAGAAATAATGATGACTTCTATCCTAACTATCTGTGAAATATGAAGAGGAAGTTAAAGGGGAAAAAAATACGAGGACTTACCAACATGAGTGATCACACACTCGACCCTCTGAAGCAGCTCCTGGACGGACATCTCGTCTTCTCCTAGCCAGCAAAGCATCTCAGGGTGTGGGTAGCATCGACTCTCCTCCCCTTCTTTCTCTCGCCACTCTCTCTCTCTCTCCACTGCTACGCCTTCTCCGTCACACTTCCTTCTCTGACGATCGTCCCTCGTTTTGCCTCCTAATACAGTTTTCTCATGTGACGTTTTTCTGCTCTTTTCTCTCTACTTATTTTTGTTTTTAGCTCCTTTTTTCAGGTCTTGTTACAGAAAGCCTCTCTTCAACTCCATCACTCCTCCTCCAAATCTAAACAATCACTAAGCCTGAGAGTGACATAATGATGATGCCACTCCCAGCCAGGAGGCATGTATACAACAACCAGACAGTCAGTGATATCATAAGCAGCTAGCACATGCTCAGTGAATAAAATGTATGATAATTTATTCACCATGCAGGCAGACAATAAACACCTGAGCTAATCATTAAATGAGCAAAATAAACAATTTGTTTCTCAGCCAGCAAATAAAACAGAAAACTGTTATAGAAAAGACCCAATAAATTTGTATTTCAGTACAACAACAAAAAAAATCAGCCACTCAGTAAATCAATTATCAAAGCTAATTACTCAAAGGCAAGACATTCGCCAGCCTGACAATTATTTAGAATTATTTAAAAACATTTTTTAGACATGCCACACCTACAAAAATTAAATGATGCTCCTAAGGATGCAGGGAGAGTATTGAGTCCACTTGCATAGGGTGAAAGCACTGCTGCTGCTGCTGTGATGATGCTCTGTTTGCTTTAATAAGAAGCTGAGTCACAAAAGGGAAAAACGAATTAGAGCTGCTGGGCGGAGGGAGGAACACAAAAGCAGGAGAAGGATGGATAGATGGGGTGGGGGTTAATAGGTCCATGAGAGAAATCCTGGCGCCTGGAAGTACATGGATTGGAGCTAGTTAAACCATGGCTGAGCCTGAAATTAAATTATTTACTGATATTGGTAGATTTAAGGTGTGTGTGAGGGATAACAGAGAAAATTATAATGAAATTATTATTATTTTAATATATATATAATATCCTTGCTTAGAGTTTCACCATCATTATCTCATGGTTCAAACAAAACAAATCAATAGCCTCCGCCCATCATTAGTGATTCATCCTTTGACTGCTTGGGTTCATTCAGTTCCACCACTCACTCCGCTGATCCGGCTCCACATTTTGGTTAAAACCAACAATGCCAGGCAGGTGCATTAGCATGTACCCGCAAGCTTCTCTCCTCTGGGACTGTGGGGATTGCCTTGAAGACAATTATTAGACACACAACAACATTCAGCCTCTCTCTGCCAGCCAATTACAGGCCCGACAAACATGCAGGATCAATAGCACAGCAGCTGTCACACAGAGCGTAGCATAATCCCTGGCAATGTGATCTCTCTGTAGTATGTTGATTCATTCAATAAAGTCATTGTTATGAAATATGCAACATTGTAAATTTGCTTTGTTGTAAATTCCAGATAAACAACTGTCAGAATGATTCATGTCCGGGAGGTCTGGAATAAAACAACAGTCTGAATACGAGAAAATGCGTTGATAAAATATGGAGAGATGATAAGGGGGGAATGGGACACAAAAGGAGATGAAAAAAGGTGAAAGGAGGAGCAGAACTAACCCTAGCATTTGATTGGACGCCGCGAAATGTCGTCGACGGAAGTTGATCTCTGTCAGAGCGGGAAAATAAGCGGGAAGTTTTGTTTTTTTTTCTAGGATGCCGAGGCCGGAGCCGCCGTCATAATGCCCGCCCTACGCCGACTCTTATTGGCTGAGCGGTCGACGTTCATCCAATCATAGCGAACATACAACCAGCTGCGCGGGACATTGGGCACGTTCACAAAATTCACAACGCTTTTTCGAGACAGCGCCTCGGCAGTTAGTGGACTACGAGAGCAGTGGGTTATGATGGAACGCCTTCTACACAATGAAATAGCACGACACACTCCGACATAGTAGGCGGCGCTATGCGCGTAAAAGTTGGTTTGCGATACGCCAAGAAACACATAGAAGAAGAATGCTTGCCTTTGCCGCCCTAGGAAAAGCATTGTGCGGTTGACAGCAATGTAGCGCACTGCTAATATTACGCATGTCAACAACCGGAATCTGCACAACGCAGAGACAGTCAGATATCGCAAGAATATTTAAAGTTTTGGTAAGTAGAAACTCAACTACTGTATATTAAGGCCAGGGTTCGTTTGAAGAGCGGTTGATATTATAATATAGTTAGCGTTGACTATAACAAAAAAAATATACACCTTAAACAGATTTGAATTCTTCTCACAATCGACATGGCTACACTTAAGAGAAAGCACTTTTTCAAGTTTTTTTAACTCCGTAACCGATCGGTATCGACCACTAAAGTCACAATAACAAACACGAATACTTGGCAGTGTTGGAGAGTAGTGAACTTCAGTATGTAATTTAAGTAGTAACGTTAGTTTAGCTAGCCTGCAGAATTGTAGCTTGCTGGTAGTTCAACTACTTTCTATTTGTGTAGGGATTCAAGTGGATAAATTAGATTATGCAAATAACTTTCATGTTGCAAAAAAAAAATATTACTTACCATTTAAAATATTCTGCGATTCTTCTTTTCCTGTGCCATAAGTAATCTACACAACCTGTGCAGATTGCATTTTAACCTGTTGAAACCAACCACTCATAGGACAACTCGTGTTGCCAACTCCCCAGTAATGAAAGTAGTTGTTGGCTGTCGTAAAAGTCACCGAAAGTCGTTAAATATAGTGACAAAGTCGCTAAGTTGGCAACATTGACAACAACCTGTCCTATGAGAAGCTGTATTATAAACCTGCTGACAATCACTAGGGCGATTAAAAATGTGTGCAGGCTTTGCTGATTAAAACTAGAGTCTGGCACTTGCTGTGTTGAGTTGTTTAATTCATAATTGGAAAGCTGGTTTGTAATTCTGACTATTTCCTCATCTTAATCTATTACATTGACAGGTGAGCTGATGAGTGGGTTGCAGCAACTGGTTATAAGTTTAGTAGGTCAGCTCATTGTCCCTTTAGAGAAACCACAATGTATTCGTAGCATGATCTATGTTCTAGCCAAGGGATGTTTTGTGCTGAAACTTTGTTTTTAACATATATATTTCCATTGTTTATTTCTGTTTCTGAATTTCTGTTTGTTTATGAATTGGTTTTTCTTCTCTTTCTCACAAAATCAGGAGTCATGCAGGCCTTTCTGAAAGGAGCAACTGTTCAGAGTACCAGACCGCAGAAAGACAAGGCAGCAGCCGGGCCCAGTACAGAGAAGAAAGCAAAGGCTATTCCTTGGGTAGAGAAATAGTAAGTGTGAACCAAAAGGTCCTGAACAGTTTGTTGGTTTCTGTTGTTATAGCCAAAATGAACCATAACCACAAACATAACGTACAGAAGATCAATCATAGGCCAAATTAAATGGGGTAGTACAAAAGGTTCAGGAATATTCACTGCCACCCCAGTAGGGATTGAAATTGATTGGATTTTATAGATACTAATGCCACTTCTGTTACCAAATAAGCAGTTTTAGTATCTCTGTGTCTGAACACAGTGTAGATGGAGTGAATATTTGCAAAACATTTGATTTCTTTTATATTCTTTTAAAAAAAACAATCATTTATTCCTGAATTGCACTTATCATAAACTAATATATTCATCCCGGGCGGCCACTTGATATGCTGCTCTATTGGGAATTAATGACACTCATTCTATTACATGCTGTTTTAGCAGCCTGCCAGTTTGTTAAATACATGACAAATTAATCACAGTGCTCAATTCAAACTGCCAGCTCATGTTACTCCACGTAACACACACCAGGGCTACATGACGCTGATATTGCACTTCCAGCAAACTTACTGAGAGGTGTGTTTTTGCAAATCCCAGCAGGCCAAAGTGTGTCGATGAGGTGGCCTTTCAAGAGGAGGTGGTTGCAGTGTTGAAGAAGTCTCTGGAAGGAGCAGATGTAAGTATCAGGCTTCAATCATGGATACTTGGATGTCTGGTGTATTGATTTTACACCTTTTTGTATGAAAACAGCACGTTCACCATATGACAGGAAGATTAGAGAGAATGTGTTTGTTGTCATGCATTTGGAAAGAAATCCAACAAATTCGACTGGGTCATGTCAACCTGGTATTTTCAATAATCTCATTACCAAGTGCATGTGGACACATTAATTCAGATGATTAAAATTACCAGACATCATCTTCTATGTAGACATTGTTTTCAGCAGAAATCAGAACATCAGATAAACTATGCAGCCCTTCTGTGTTCTTTAAGGCCAGGATGGCTTCTCACGAGTTAGTTTTGTTTTTTCCTACAGCTTCCCAACTTGCTCTTCTATGGCCCTCCTGGAACAGGAAAGACCTCCACCATCTTAGCTGCTGCCAGAGAACTTTATGGGTGAGTGAACTTTTAATGGTGTTGTGGTTGAACCCGACCTTTCGGCTCTTTGCCTCTCTGCAAGTGTTGGCAATTACCATTTCTTTTTCATTCTGATCATTTTCTCTTCTACAGACCACACCTGTACAGACAGAGGGTCCTGGAGCTCAATGCCTCTGATGAACGAGGCATCCAGGTTGTAAGGGAGAAGGTCAAGAACTTTGCTCAGCTCACTGTAGCTGGGACTCGCCCAGAGTAAGTCAGCATTGAATGCAGGATTAAGTATTAACAACCATTAGAACTTAACTGCAGACTTAAAAACCTCTTTGTTTTGGCCTGAAACTTTTCAGATGTATGTGTCTCAGTCATTTGCAAACTGCTGCTTAAACTTTCCCTCACTGGGTTATAATGTATTGGCAGTGGGAAGCCGTGTCCACCATTTAAGATCATCATCCTGGATGAGGCGGACTCCATGACGGCACCAGCTCAGGCTGCTCTGAGGCGGACCATGGAGAAGGAGTCCCGTACCACCCGCTTCTGCCTCATCTGTAATTACATTAGCAGGTCTGCTGCCTGGTCACAACCTCACACATACACACAGAGGAGGGCTTTTTTCCTTTTTCATCTCAGTCTCCTTTAGTAGCCAAGTGCACTGTAACAACACACAGGAGTGTTGAATGCAATAGACATAAGCACTTACACACTGGGGTTCATGAAATCCAAGTATAGTTTTCTATTAATGGTTGTGTCTTGAATGTTTAACCAATAATGGTAAACAAAAAAGAACACTTGAGTTTTATCCTCTCCAGGCATCTAACAATAATTTAATCATTTTAAAACTCAGACCCGCCAACTTCACACTGACTCAAACATGCGTACAAGGGCTGAGAGCAGACGTGAGATCTGATGTCCTAATTGATAAATGCTGAACCCTGTGTAGAAATGAGTGTACCCGCTTTCCTGCTGTAAGTTTGTTTCTTAAAAAGGGCCACTGTGTGACTGAGCTATGCGTCTGTGTGTTCACTAGGATTATTGAGCCTCTGACCTCCAGATGTTCCAAGTTTCGCTTCAAACCTCTTGCCAATAAGATCCAGGAAGAGCGCATACTGGATATCTGTGAGAAAGAAAACCTCAAGTACACCAAAGAGGTAAAAACAGAGAGCATTTAAAGGCAGAGCTGTTGCTGTTTGTGACTATTAATACTCAATGGATTTATGTCTGCTAAAAGGCTTAAAATTTGACCACTGCCTATATGAACATTTCCAGTGTTGGGCTTACATATGCCTCAACCCTGAGCACCACTTGTGTGTTTAGATGGTTCTCAGAAATATTAATAATTTTCACCAAAATCATTGAAATAACTCAGTGTGGGGTTGCTGTAAAGCAAGGAAAACTAAAGGACTGTTAGTGCAATTAAACAGTGTCTTTCTATGGCTTCCATCTAATCAGAACAAGTTGAACTTCAAGGAAATGACAGATGCAGTTTGTTTTAACTAGCGCTAAGTATTAACACACACACACCGTGTATATGTGCAATATGAAAAATCTTTTTGGGTTCCAGGTCTAGCAGAGAACTGCAGCTGTTTTCTTGGTGCAAATTGTTATTGTACTAACCTCCTGGTTTCTTTCCATCTGTATCAGAGCATAGCAGCGTTGGTGAGGGTGTCTGAGGGAGACCTGCGGAAAGCCATAACCTTCCTCCAGAGTGTGGCCCGCCTCAACGTTGACAAGGAGATAACAGAGCGGGCTGTCATTGAAATAGCTGGGGTAAGATGGATTTTATGATGCTGTGTGAGACCATTACGTTCAACAATATTGAATCAGAGTCAAAGGAATAATACTGGAATGGTAAACTGCTGTGGAAAAGATGACTGCCCGTTTTCTGTCTTTACCTTAAAAAAATGAATAAATAAATAAATAGAAAAATAACACCATTGTGTCACTCTGTTGCCCTCTCTTATACTCTAGGTGATTCCCACCAAGATGATTGAAAATTTGCTCCAGATATGCTTCACAGGAACATTTGAGAAACTAGAAGTTGCTGTCAGGGTAGGTGTTCAGACACATCAGGGCTCTGTCCTGTGATTTTGTTGTGTTTTTAGCACTTTGTTTAATGTGACAAGCATTTGTTGTGTAGGAACTTATTTAGGCCAGTGTTTAACTTATTTAGATATCTCAAGGGATAGTTCTGATCATTTTGAATTGAGCTTGTATGAGGTACTGACCCACAGTCAATGCATTACCTGCAGTAGATGATGGTCTGCACGCTCCAGGCAGCAAACAGGCTGCAGATGGGGCCTGTCACATGAAAAATGAAGATAATTTTTAGAAAATGAGCAAAAAGGGTTTTCATTTGCTGCCCAATACTGGGGGAAAAAAACATTTTACACTATCCAACAGGTGTAGTCTCTGACCCACTGAGGTGCATCTTCTGATCAGACTGCACGCTCACTTGATATTGTAGGTCGTGCAATGTTTAGTAAGGGAAATTGAAATTAATGAACCATGTCAGTGCTTGAAAGATATTTTGTGCTGCCCTCTCTGTGAAGTATCTACAGCTAGCTGTAAATGTGAAATTCACCTGTCGCCACAATCTCAAGTCTAGTGTCTCCTCTGCCAGGACATGGTGGATGAAGGTTACGCAGCCACACAGATCCTGAATCAGCTCCATGAGTGCATCATAGAGCGGGACCTCGACGACAAGCAGAAGTCGGCAATCACAGAGAAGATGGCGGTAAGTTATCTGGTGCAGAGACCCTCCTTGTTTTCCTTTTTTTAAATTGCAGTTGTCACATTGTAACTACAGTGATAACAAACAGGAGCTTCTCTTAAATTCATGGGAACCATAGCTAAAATGCATCAGAATTACCACAAATAATGCTCTCTGTCATAAAGGTAGGCCATTTTGCTACATTGGTAGAAGACAATGTAGTAACAAAAGTCAATCTTCAGTGTTTGATAAGTTTCATAATATTTTGTAACATTCCCCCTCATTCGAGTTTTCTTGTTTTTAGAACTACTAGTTTTGGGTCTTTAATCACTTAATTCACATTTAACTGACAAGCCTTTGGCTTTGAAACATTTATTGTGTTCTGCATAGGTAAATTCAATTACGTCACATGCAATAACATCGGGAAGGAGTGTGTATTACTTTCTCTATACACAATACATAGCAGATGGGTCTAGGCTATAGTTGAAACGTGTTTTCAAATGTGACATTCAACTTCTATTTTTTTTTTCTTTTCAATTAAACAGTACAAAGGGACAACAGGGGTAGAATTCTAGTCTCTGATAAGTCCTATAGAAGTCCTTCAGTCGTCTTACACCTGTATTAACCCTTCTTTCTCTGCCTGTGTTTCCTCCATGGTTCAGGTCGTGGTTAAGTGCCTGTCAGATGGTGCAGATGAGTACCTGCAGATGTTGAGTCTGTGTTCAGTCATCATGCAGCAGGCCTCCCAGAACAAATGAAATAACTTAAGCAGCATGGAGAGCATTGCCATCTGCTTCCAGAAGGACCAATTTGTACAGTTAGTTGTTTGGACCACAGATGTTGAGGTGTTTCTCTGTATTTAATCAGAAACATTTTCCCTCCAGCTGCTTCACTAAATAAGACCACATGTACATGCTTCCAACATCTCTATTACTGTTACTACATCATATGTCAAATGTTTTTTCATTCATGTAACCATCTACCAATAGATTTTTGTATAGGTTTGGTATTATGGAAAGTAATAAACTGTTTTTTGGTATACTTTCATTGTCAGTGGTTTTGAAGTCATTGCTTACATTTAGATGTAAACTCAATCCAAATAGAGTGCGACTTCAGAAATGAGCAACTATGGGAATAAATAAGTCTAGAGAGTGGTGACAAATGTGTCTAGTGATCTACAAATAGCATTTAGAAATATATAACACAAGTATGATTCTCAAATACATCGCCCATTATGCAAATACCAAACAAACCCAAACTGCCTTATACCAGCTAGCCCTTTGGGCTACTTGGGGAAGTTGGAGGGGGAAACCTCCAAGCAGAGCTGAGAGATGCTTCAGTGTCATCTGGTCTTCCATCATGCCAAATATCAGAACCCCTTAACCTGCTACTGCAATTACCGACACTACCATCAGGTCTGCTAAACACAGCAGTGCAGTTTTTTTTTTTTTCATTTCTTTTTGTTATGCTTGCTATTATAGATGTCTATTTTAAGCAGTACATTAAGCTTTTAGAAACACACTTTATTGCCAAAAGTATTCCCTCACCTGCCATGACTTGCCTTGACATCCGATGCTTAATCCATTGGGTTTGATATGATGTCAGTCCACCCTTTGCAGCTGGAACAGCTTCAAGTCTTCTGGGAAGGCTTTCCACAAGGTCTAGGAGTGTGTTAGGGAATTTTTCGAGCATTCGTCCAGAAGTGCATTTGTGAGGTCACACAATGAGGTTGGACGGGACGGCCTGACTCTTAGTCTCTGGCTCTACTTCATCCCAAAGGTGTTCTATGGGGTTCAAATGAGGACTGTGCAGGCCAGTCAAGTTCATCCACACCAAACTCCCATCCATGTCTTAATGGACCTCACTTTGTGCACAGGCATTTTGGAACAGCAAGGGGCTACAAACTGGACTTGTTACACAGGTGGCATCCTATCACAGTACCACACTGACATTCACTGAGCTCCTGGGAGCGACCCATTCTTCCACAAATGTTTGTAAAAACAGTCTGCATGCTTGGGTGTTTGATTTTAAACACCTGTGGCCATGGACGTGATTAGAACACCTGATTTCAATTATATGGATGGCGAAGGGAATACATTGGCATAATGGTATAGCTCTTACTATGAAAGACATGGTTTCATTTAGGATCTGTTCATCGTAAATTTTAAAACACATTATACAAATTATTTCTAATTGTTGTGGTAATAATTTTGAATAAAAAAAGTATAAAAAGCAATTAAAACTGAATTGGACATTTAACCAACATGGTACACCTAAAGGTTTCTCTAATTGGCCCAATAACCTGCAGTATTTGGCTTGTAAGTTCATTATAGCACCTAAACCTGTAAATAAAAGGAGTCAGTCAAGAACTTCGAAATGAAGACAGACTCATGGCGCTGAAGCAAATTTCTTTACTGATACAAACAAATTTTACAAATTGCTTGAATGATGATCTGGAAGTTCGGCTATACAACACAGACAGCTCGTCTCCTGGGTCAACAAGTAACATCTTAAAATCTGACATTTACATTTCACAGATTTCTGTGAAAATACACATAAACATGTTTTACAAAACAACGCAATAAAATAGATAAGAAAATCCCCCCTTCCAATGTACAACTCTGTCCATACTTTAAGAATAAAATAAACTCCACTGAACTGAGGAAAGCAGGGTCTTTGAATTGGCAACGACTAACTAGAAAACAAGCGTTCCTCTGTCTGCAGTCTTACACCACAACAAGAACAAGTTCACAGCCTTGAGCTTGGTCAAGAGGGAGATGTGCACAATCCATAAGACATTTTATAAATGTACAGTTAACATTCTAAAACAGATTTTCCTTAACAAATTAGCAATGGCAGCACACAACTATTCAAATGTCCTTGCAAACTGGACTTAAAAGTGCAATGCACAACTTTCAGTAGAAGAGTGAGGAAACAACTGGGTAGACAAAGCGTATTAAAAATCTGTATGGGTTTTTTAAAATTTATCTATATACTGTAGAAAAAATAGAACATACATCATCAAACTCAACCTCCACAGTATTACTGCAGAATCATGTCTAATGCAGAGGTTACTTTCTCAAAGCACCGTAATAAATAGGCTGGTAAAAACAAGCTATATTCACTTCTATTAAATTAAATGTAAAGGAATGCAGTTCATAATTACACTCAAATGGCATTGCTCCCATTTATGGGGATACTTCACCCATATTATTTTTGTATTCATTTTCTTTACAACCATGTTGTCTGGAATGCGAGGACAAAATGATTTCTCGACATACTGAAGTTGTAGGGAGATTCTTTGAAACAACAAAATGGAAAACTGTAAAAAGTTGCTCACATAGTTTGCAGTGTTCAATATGTCCGAAGACACTTTATCAAACCTGATATCAAACCATAGCCACAGAAAAGATGTAAAAGGGACCTTTGAGAGAAGATTATTGTGTAACCCTCCTGTTCCTGAGGTCTCAAATGAACTAATTTTAATCAAAAATGCATGTTTGAAACTAAAGCCCATGTTTCATGTGGCAAAATCTTCTTTTTTTAATCACATGAAACAACTTTTTTAAAACTCAAAATATTGTTACCAGCTTGAATTTACAGAGTTCTCCAAACTGTTCATGTGCAGACTGAAATATATCCATGGATATCTTGTGGGACTTAGATCCAAAAATTATTTTTTACTTTGATACTTTCCATACTGTGGACTTAGAAAAAATGAATTTCCATTAACTATACATTCAGTTGGAGCAGAGCTACAATCAGATATTGAATCTAAGGCAGCACAGATAAAACACAGGAGAAAGAATGGACAGGCCCGCAACTTCAGTATTCTCTTAACAGCAGCGTATGCAGGTTGTTAATAAATAAACAAAAGAGAAAAAAAAAATCTCTTTTTGCATTACTGACTTGAGCCTAATTTCTATATACTCCTATTGTATCAAAGTAAAATTAAAAAAAATCTGTACCTGTGTGTTTTTGCTGTTAAGAATAATCTACCTGTAACTTCATTGTTTCAATAAACGGCTGGCACTTCTTACTGTGCATCATTCCAGGCTGTCAGATGTAAGGAGCGAACTCATTAAAACTTATTGGGTGAAGTATTCCTATAACTAAAAAGGATAATACCAGTGCAATTTTGTTTGCAGACTTTTGTGTTATAATATACACAGGTTCAAAAGAAAAAACATTTTCACCAATTAAATTCAACTGATGACGAGCAAAGAGCTCTGTTAGCTTTTGTGTTGGATACTGGACATTTTCCCTTCAGTTATGGTTATGAGGGAGACATTTCTTGCTCTTATGATGCAAATCTTCTAGCCATGTAGAAAGAGTAGATATGAAAAATCTATTGGGAGCAGACAGAGCCAAGTACACTGGGTTTAGTTTTCCCAGAGCCAGTCTTAACAGGGGAAATAAAGTTTATATCTATAAAAAATAAAACAACACTGATATTATCCTTCAAACTTAAAACACTTTTCTGTCAAAGTTAAGTGAAATTAACATTACTGTAGTAGATTCAAAAGAAGTGAAAATAATGTAGTCAAAAATGCTACTTTATTGAACAATGCCATTTTTAGTATTGCTTCCTGCTTTTATGTACTGCAAGGACTGGACCACAGCCTACCACACCTCTTGCGGAGTCCTACGGAACGAACAAAATAAAAAATACTGCTATGTCTTTGATCGCAGTCAAACAAGGCAAACAGATTTCTTATTGAACAAAGAATTAATGAATGAGGAATAAAAAATAGAAACAGTCCACTTCCTGGAGGAAGTCTTCTGGAGCTACACTCTCAGTGGCTAGCTGCTAAGTTAAGGTACAGTGAGCACAGTTCAGTCTGTCAGTGCTGCTGGTGTGTGGGGGAGCAGACAGGAAGTGACAGCTACTCCATGATGGCTCTGTAAATCACCGGCTCGATGTAGTCCCCCCTGTAACGCGAGTTGATCACTCTCTGTCTCTTTGACTCCTGGATGATCTCCTTCTCTTCGAAGATGCCATCAAATCTCATGTCTGATGCTTTGGACTGCAGAGACAAACAGACCATTTCATCATCTCTCAAGTGTGTCACACATTTCTGATTCCAATATATTCCCTTGTTAAATAAACATAAAGGATAAGATAAACTTATTAGGTCAATCAAAGAGTCCATGTGTGTGCTTTGGTTTGCATTTACCAGTCTCGATTTGACTCTCTTGGGGAGTTCCTCATCCAAAGAGTAGACGTCATCTCTCTTGGCTGTTAGCTGCGACCCATCCTCAAATTCCACCTAAATACAAAAAGACAGCACCCAACTTAAGGACAACATTGACAAGACACTTGGAGGCTAAAGTTAGACCTTAAGTGGTGAGTGAAGTAGTTAGGGCTGTAAGAGTCATTCACATGAAGTTGTGGCCCTTAAAGCAGCTCCAAGTCTGAGTCATCATTATGTGCTCACAGTCAGTGAAATGCTACAGCTAAAGCACCAAGTCATGTCAGTGTTATAGACAGAATGAGACATTTTGTGTTAAATCATTCACCGACAAATCAACAACCAAATCACTGAAGTGATTATGTGAAAGGCAACAAAAATAAACTTTACCAGGTACATGTGGATGGCATGTGCTGCCACAAATTTGGCACCATACACCAGTCCGTCTGTCCATCGCACCTGAACCACTTCCCCCTGAGGTGGTGGTCCGAGCTGAGCGCAGTCTCGGCTCTGACAGACAAAACACACATTGCAGAGTTCAGAGCAATAAAACAGTTGTATGTAACATCTCTGTGGACTGTAATTTAAATACGTACAAACAATCTATCACAGTCTGACCAAATTTACCAAACTACATAAGAGGTTTCATTTACTTTACATGTTTAGCTTGTTAGATGTATTAGTAAAAACCTACCACAATATCTTCGGGAAAGAGATTGTCACTGAAGGAGCCATCATCAAAGTTGACTTCATAAAATGTCTCTTTTGACAGCTGCACCACATCACACTGGTAGTAGCGGCCATTCTTGTGCTTGCAAATCACCTTCTGGCCCACAGTCAGCTCATGCATGGCAGCTTTGTTACGCTGTCAGAGAAGATTCAGAAATCACTAATGTTACACTGCTACAGTAGTCCCAAACATTTAGGGCAGAACCAAACAGTAAAAAAAAAAAATCATGGATTGACATAAAATCCTTAAAACAAGAATTTCCTCAGGAGCTGTTTACCTCAATCTGAGTGGGGCCTTTGTGCCGACAGCAGGTAACATGGACCACAAAGGGCCACTGATCTGGCTGCATGAGCACTCCAGCAGCCTGAGCACAGGTGGGGTGGTAGGCAGTGGAGCAGCGACCATGAGAGCACTGCACGCAGCATCCAGACGCCTTCTTCATCCGCTTCTTACAGTAGTAACATTTCTGCAAGAGATTAAAACATGGGCTTTAGTTTCAAACAGCTTATCGCTTGTCTTGTAGTGCATAATATAAATTATAAGAAAACAGTTGAAAAGTAGTTGCTGCTAGTTGGGCACCACAGAGGCGAGATAGACAAGTGAGGTGCTGTTATATCCTAAGAAAAACGCCAAAGTTCTCTGCAGACACTGATTGGTTTTGCATTGAGAAATTCTTATGTCTGCAGTTTTGTAAGCACAATTAAAACGTTTTCAGTGTATGAGGAATGTTTTAGTGACCTGCCTTTTCCCCGGAGATTTCCATAAATATAAATAGTAACCATTTAATTTGTTTATATCGGATTTTACTACAGACCTTGCTGTGATGTATCGTCCATGATGCTGTATTATGTGTTTAATCAATGTTAACTGTATAAAATGCTCCTTTTTTGGGGGGTGAACTTATTAAAACCTAACCTGAAAAACATTTCCTGCTCAGAAAAGTCTTTTTGCAGCTCGAAAGGCTTAATACTAATACTAATGTACTTTAGTATTGAGAAAACTTTTGTCAAGGTGGATGACATTATTGTACAAATGTAAAAATATACAAGTACATATACAGTACTGAAAAACAGGTGATTTTACATTTTTTTGAATACCATACCTGCTTTCAATTGAGAATGTAGCTTATCCATTGAAGTGTAATTTGGACTCACCAGTTTAAATCTCTGCAGAGGTATTCCACTTAAATCAACAGGGCTTCTTTCAGTGATGTTAACAAAGCGTGCCTCCAGCACAGCCACAGCACAAAGCACATGAACCCACCTGAAACACGAACACACAAAGACACCTATAAGATTGAAACCCTAAGTAAGGTACAACCTTAAGTATCAATCTGTTGTCTACCATGTGTTTCTGTGTGTGTGTTTGTAGCTAAGCCCCACCCACATACAACACTCATTTAACAGGATTTAATGCTCCTTTCTAATAACTACTCAAACATTTGGACAGTGACTTTTCCAGTTTTCTGACTCAGTACCCCCAGGTGTTATGGAGTTTTAAAAGTATCAATGAGCAGATAACCTGTTTCACTTCATCCTGTTCAGTGCATAAATGCCATTATTAAGTGCTATATTCTAAAATAGCTAAATGTGCTGTAAAGGATTTTCTGATGGCTCTGGAACAACTTACTTGTTGTTGTTGGCTTTCTGCAAGGCACCGCCTCTTAGGGAACACAAACAGCAATTCTGCAGAAAAGAACACACCACCCATCAGTTGTCCAGACAAACAAAAAAGATCTGTATTGTAGAAGTCCACTTCTAGAGACATTTTGTTTGTTGCATTAACAAAAAAAATCAAAACCAAAGGCCGCCTCATCTTTGTAGGAACAGTTATGCATGTGATTTATGGCTGTGCTGTATGGTTATAACCATGAAAACACCAGCTGATAGATAAACTCTGTTTAATGTGATTTATTGCTGTTAAGAGCCATGTTCTATATGCTTACACTGATTTTCAGACTACATGAGTACTGGAAGTCGACAAACTCCTCCCATTTCAAGCTGAGCCTGAAATGGGAGGTGATTTTCAGCAGTTTGGTGTGTTTTCTTTTTAAATTGACAGATAATTCCAAAACCAGCCAACTATGCGGCTCGGCTTAAAATCAAATACTAGTACGGTAGTCATTCTAAGTGTGATGTAAAAATTTGTTGTCTTTTTAAGCCAGGTTTAAATAGAGACATGCCAATATCAACATCCGAATTTATGGTGTTTTTTTGTTTGTTTCTTTTACAGAGATGACTCCAAAAAAAAAAAAAAAAAAAAAAATAGCAATGCAGCATATAGAAAAACTATCCGCATGCAGAGTGTTCACTGACCTCAGTCATGGCATTGGCCTTGCAGCGTGCACATTTCCACTCCTTGCTTACACTGGCTGGATCCACACCATAACAGCCTGGAATCAACAAACACAAAGACACAGTCTGAGCCACTGGTGTAGTAGCTAAAAAACTCACTGTAATGTCATAAGCAAGGTCTGATAGCATAAACTGCTATCCACAGACAGGGTTCAGTCACAGCAGTTTTCAATGGTTGTGTTTGCCAAAGATCTTCCATCAGATTTTGCAATCAATTTCCATAATTACACTTGTGTTTTCACAGTACTACAATGTTTTACTTCAAATAAATACTGACTGTTGTGTGAATGAGTGAGATGAAGAGGTACTGTCAGGGCAGTGAAGTGGTGTGTGTTGCAAAAATTTGTCAGAAAGAAGAGAGAGCATAAGGAAGAGCTGCCACATGTGTATCTTTACTGCTGTGTCAATTTGGATCAATACAGCAAAGACACATTTTTGGTCTAATTAACATTCAATGCAATTTGGGGGAATGAAATTTAAGAAAACGAGATGTGAGGTCAACAGGGTTTATGTAAAAACACTTGGCATTGATCAAGTGTTAATTTTTGTGCAGCAATCAAGTGAGTATACTGACTGGTGTGAACCCGGATGCTGCACTGAGAGCAGCTGATTAGGAGACTGGTTCCATCTTCCTCTAGATGAGGTGTGACAGGCTGCTCCTCGCACTCAGACTCCTCCTCTGTGGTAGTGGTGAAACACATCTCTGGGATCAGAGGTTTGGTCCGCATCCACCCACCAGCCACCATGACAGGACTGTCTGCACTGTTTGCACATTCCGTCTGAAAGCCAGCACGGAAACATGGAGCTTAAAACACTGCAATAAGTAATACCCATTTCCATTCAGAAATTTTTTTTAGGCTCCAGAAACACAAGATCATTTTTCCCATACTGTGACTGGATTGTGAGATTGGAGACGCTCAGGCACAGATTACCTGTTGGTATGTGTAAAACAGTGTGCAGATGGAACAATATGGAGGCTTGGATTCCATGAGCTGGTTGTATTCCCTCTCTTTCTTCAGGTTGGGCGGTCTGTTCTGCCACAGGTGAGCCAGAGGTTTGGCCCAGCTCTCCCCCTCTAGACCACCCTCCTCTACTGGAGGGGCCTCCTCAGGAGCCTCTGAGGGGCAAACAAGCACAACAGCAAAGTTATCATATCAATTTAAACAACTATCAGCAGGATTTTGCTGAAGCTTATTTGACCTAAAAGCCATTAGCCATAAGTTGTAGCAGTTGATGTGACAGACCTTCATCGCTCATGCCGTCCTTAATGAGCGGATGGTGGCCTGGCAGCTGCCCTAAATCGCTCTCTGGCTCTCCATCTCCAGGAACCTCTTCTCCCACCTGCTGGAGACACACTATTATTATCAGCATCCTGGCTAGACAACCTCTTCTAAAGACTGTATCGGCAGTCTTTTATTTTTACATGCTTACATACTTTAAACTTGCCCCACACAGTAAATATTCCTGATCATTATTGTGTCTTGCAGTTGCTTAATGCAACACAGTCAGTTAAATACACTCTTGCTGTGTTCAAGGATGTGCTGTAATTTGAGCTAAAAGTTATCTTAAAAACAAAAGGCTACAGATCCATGTGTGCCTACTAAATTGTTTCTTCTTTGGATTTGATGGCTCATCAGTGAAATGTTTTTAACTGTCACCTTACAATCCTTGAAAGCAACAGCAAACCATAATCTGCTCAAAAGTCAGTAAATTGATTCAAATATCATATTTTTACACATAGATGTGATAAAGTACACTAAAACTATGTCTGAAAATGTTAACACAGTGTAAAGTGTACACAACGTAAAACAGAAAAACAAATCATTGTGTTCAATAACATGTCAAGTGCCTTACCAGGTATGTGTAACATCTGTGGCCACTTACCGCTTTGCTTACATGTCTGTTGTCTTTCTCCATCTCATTGTCAGTGCACTCATTCTTTTTCTCCTCCTTGGGCAGGGCTTCTCCATCTCCGTAGTCTCCTTTGGCATAGCTGTGAACATGCAGGACATCTGCAGGGCTCAGTGTCCTCTGAAACAGTTTGTGTGCCGGGCTGCAGCTGCTGCCCCGCTGAGGCTCCTCTTCAGTGCACAGTGCTGCCATCTGGTTCTCATCGGGCTCAGGAGGACAGACGTCTGCAGTCGATACGCCGTTCTTCTCTTTTTTTGACGCACTTTGTTTGTTAGGCGTTTTCTTACTGCTGGCTTTGGACTGAGATTTAGCCTGAGGCTTGGTGTCTTTCTCCTTCTTAGGCTCCGTCCTGACTTTCACTGCATCTAAGAAAATCACACAGTAATGATAAACATTATTGCAACTACTGAGACTATTAGATCATCATGAACCATTGTAGGATGTTGGCTCTATGTGTTCCAGTTTATAAAATCATCTGAAACAGATATTTACTGTAGAAGTAGCTGAATTCACTCCAAGTTGGTCTAAATGTTCTCATGTCAGCATTGACATGAGAACATTTAAAATCCAATGCAGAAGTGCCAAAAAATCCTCTCATCCAGCATGAAAAGCCCAAAAGTTAAATAAGGTCTCTATGAATTGTGCTGTACCTTTATCCGGCTTGACAGGAACTTTATTCGGAGACTCCTTGCGTGAAAGCTTGGCCTTTTTTGGCTCTGCCTCTTCAGTCTCCTTCATGCTAAGCTCAGGTTTGATATCTTCAGAGGCTTCTATAGCTTTAAGCTGACGCTTTGTCCCAGTCTGCGGTTTTGGTCTGATGTATTGAGACATAAGTGAAGACATGCTCAACAATGTGATGTTGTTTACTATAGATGAAGGCTGAATCTAACTACTGTTTTGATCGACGGTAAGTCATAGATTATTGAAACTTCTACAATTTAGAAGCAGTATCATTTTTAGTCCACTGAATTTATTTAGCAACATTTAGCAGTTTTTTTTTAGTTTACTGCACATTAATGTTTTCATAAGTATAAGCTATAAAATGTATATGACTAACTAGGAGCTGCTTAAATGCAGTCCATTTCATATTTGTATGTCTTAAGAAATATGTTAGTAGCAAATGTAAATCCTGACCTTTTGTCTTCCTGGAGAGGTGACATGGGCTCCACTGATCCAGCATCGCTCGGAGTCTCATTTGAAGGCTTGCTGTTTTCTTCTTCCAAAAACTCAGCAGCTTCTGGTGTGGGTTTGGAGTGGTCGATGGGAGTGTTGTCTTTCCCTGCCTTCCACAGCTTGTAACGGTCAGGCTGAAACTTGCGTACAAAGACATCCATGGAGATCTTCACCATGTCCTGACGGCATGAACACTGGGGGCAGCGCAAAGACCAACATTTCAGTCTAGGTTTCAGTAGTCTGCACATTACAATGTCAGGGTTGTAAGTATTCACTAGAGCAGTGGTCCTTAACCTGGGTTCGGTTCAATCAAACCATCAACCAAAGTGCATATGTTACTGAAGGGTTCGGTACCTCAAAAAAGGTAAAGAGCCACCGCTCTAGACTAATTCCGATATTTTGCCTTGCACTTATGTGTTCATATAGTTCATGTGTTTTCCTGCCCCTTAGTTTTTTTTTTTGCTCTGATCAAACATTTAATTAGGGCTAGAATAAATGTGTTTTTGTGTACCAGTGTTGCCTGTTTGCCATAATCAATCCATCGCTGGGTCGCAAAGTTTGTTGACTCAGCACAGTTAAAGCCATGGTTAAAACCAGCATGATAGCCATATGGGAACGTCACAATGAACTGCCCCGCATCCTGAGTGACCTGAAAAAACAAAACACAGACTTAATGACACACCATTTTATTTGAAACATTGTACTATTGTTTCAAATCATCAAAAGCACTATTTAATCTTTAATCTAAAGTTTATATTCTAACTGTTTTATAAGCACTTTTACATTTTGCTGTGTACTTATTGTTAAACCTTTAGCAGCAATGCCACACAAAGCAAATGAAACTTCACCTTTTCAAACGGTATGCCATATTTTTTCAGGATTGAGGGTGATATTAAAGTCATCTTGTGGCGCAGAAAGGCCTCACAGCCCTGAGCATTTCCTGGAAAGAACCCTGGAAATACAGGATGTCATCCAAAACATTACTACAGAAGAGGGTGTCACGTGGTGCTTATGCATTCAAGCTCATGTGAACAGGATTGCATTGATGGTCTCTGAGGTACTTTCTAAATGCTAGAGGTTAGAGATAATAGAGGCAGTTAAGACTTCCTCCATAAAATCTGTGAACAAATGATGGTGTAAATGATCCACTTTTGATAATATATACTTTACTGGTCCTGCAAGTTATCCATTGCCATGAGGAACTGAAGAAAATGTGGTGAGTGCATTTTGTACAATAATTAAATCAATTTATGGATTTCTGCAAGAAACCATCACATACCCTTTGCAAGGCGTTCCAGTCTTTTCCCATGCTCTGGTGGGACAACGTACCTGTGGAACAACAAAAGCACAGGTCTATCAATTACAATGACAACTTTGATATTGACAGTATACTCAGAGTTGTTTATGGTTGAGTATTTAGACTGTGTGTAATAGCCAAAGAGAAGACTATCTGTTTTATCTTTAACCAAAAACAAGTTAAGTGTATCTGAATGAACCTCAAAAAAGCCATTCCTTATATAAAACCAGACTATTATCTCCTCAAGCAAAAACAAACACCCCCCCCACACACACACACACTGATTGATTCACACTGTTGTACTTGCGTGCCACTATTTCTTTACACAAGGAAATTAGGACTGTTCAGTATTATTATATTATTATATTCAGGCTAAGAAAACAGATGTTGCCAATAAACAAGCAGCAGTGAAGGCAGAAAAGCATCAGTGTGTCATTGACTATACCAGGACTTTGGCTCTCCAAAGTGCAGGTAGTTGATACTGTACAGATCCATGTCTTCTGTGTGCCACGCAAAGGCACTCTTCCACATCCCAAAGTAGAGGTATGGTGTGTTGACTCCTTTGATCTTGATCCCGCTCTCGTCCTCCAAAGTGTCCAGAATGGTGTTGAGGCGGCCAATGTTCCATTCAGTGACATCCTGTAAAGGAGGGATTCAGCAGAGTTTTTAAGATGCATTGAAAACAAGAGCCAAAAAGTTGGGTGAGTGTGTGATCATACAACTGAAAGTTCAGCTATAACACAATAACAAAATGTAAGTTCACTTTGGTGGCACTATCTGGCAGATTACTACTCACTGGATCATACAGAGTCCCATTAACATCAGCCCCATAGAGAGGTGGGTTAAAAGTCAGGTTCTTCCAAAATTTCCTTTCCAGCTCGTCAAAATCCACATATCGTGGATTGCAGAACCTAAAAAAAAAATCCAAGGAAAGAGCTTGTTTGGTTATCAATATGATAGGTTTGTAAAAAATTCACATATTCCACAATTATCTTATAGGCACTGCCTGAAAACATATCAACTGTGCTTCAAAGTTTGACAATGTAAACTGACTTGTCCAAGTTGGAGGTTTTGCGGAACTCGTGGACAGTCATCGGCTTCTTCTGGATGTTGTACTGTGTGAACAACCCTGACTGGCCAGTCACCACCTGCTGAATGGGAGCAGGAATCACCAGGTCATCGATGTCATCGTACGTCTGTCTAGGTTTCCAGCCTTTAGGTGGAATAACCTGCAAGAGAAGAACAAAACAGAAAAACAGAATGAAAACAGGCTCCCTATTACAGAAGAGATACTTAGCAGCAGAGTGACAGATATCACAACTTTATATTGTTGTACTAGTGTGATTACTTCTGTGGAGATGTACCATTTACCATATGAACTGTTACAGGTAATTCCACTGAAATACTGACACAGAGAATGTGAATTCATTCAGTTACAACATTAGCTAATCTTCCCCCAGTTGCTGTATCCTAAAGATCAGTGTTGCTATGACATTGTAAAACAATAATAAGCACAGAAGCCGCTGGAAGTGTTGATTAATACTACAAGGAACACTTTCTTTCTTTTAAAGGGCTTTGGTTAAGGTGATAAGTTTCAGACCATTTTCTATACTACCCATCACTACAAACTACTATGAACAAACTGTGAGCCAAACAGGACAGCTAATAATTATGTCTTTTTTTTTAAAACAGTAAATTATCACACAATCAACACTTTACTACACACATGTTGTAGTTTATAAGAAATAGGCAGTTAATAACATAATACAACATGCATTTTAATAAGAAAATATTCAGTAGACCCGATGTACCTTTGCCATTCCAGCTTTATGTGCGCCTTGTGACTCCATATAGGCAATGTACCGACTGAAGTCCTTGAACTCCTCTTTCGAGGGGGTGAATGTCATTATCCTGGAGCCCAGGCTTTGGACTGGTATATCTGTAGTCATCTTGGGGTTGTTCCTTTGACCTCAACTCTGGAATCATAAAACACCTCAATTACAAGTTTGGTTTGTTTTGCATTTAGTCTGGTATTCCTTCATAGTGCATATAAGACAGCAGCAAAAAACAAAAACAAAATGTGGAATGAAAGTGGAGGGCTGGATATATATATATTTGCAGTAATATTTGTTATTGGTTGGAAAGTAGAAACTGTACACAAAAATGATGCACCATGAAATTTATTTATTTATTTATTAAGGAAATTCCTCTATTTTGACATGGCACTTTAACATGCAAGTGAAAACTCCAGTAGCCTTTCTTTTGTGGCATAAATCTAAGTTCCCCCTTCACAGATACTGCGTGCCTTTAAAACTAAATATTCATTAATTCTGAACAACTTTCCCCCGTATTTAAAAACCAGCATCGCACATTTGTGACCACGTATCATTCATTGGGTAGCTCCAGACTAAAACAAAATATCATTAAGGACAAGCCAACATTACCTTAAATAGTATATCATATTGGTATATTTAATTTAGTTGGTGGCTGTCTTGTAATCTAAAATATAGCTGCCTTAGTAATGTGATGGTAAATAAAACTTTTAACAAGGAAGGAATCTAGGAATTAACAAACTCTAAACTCGTTCTGGCAAAACCATGAAGACTTTGGTGTCCACCCTGTGACTGTGATAGGATACAATTCTTATAAATTATGATGCTCAGTCTGTGATTGGGTGACTACCCCGTCTGTTAAACACCGTGGTCCACTAACAGTAGTTCCCCTCGGAAAAAACATTTAGCTAATGTAGTCCTCTAGCTAGCATGCTAACGTTAACTGCAAGATAGCTTGCACTGCGTCTATGGAATTAAAAGTGTAGTCATTGAAAAACAAATAACTATCATATTAAGAATTAAAACACAAGTAACTAACATTTACAGACAATGCGAAAAGCCCTACCAAACCAGGTTGTTGACTGTAAGCAAAGCAACTACAGCGGACACGGAGATCTGACAGCTGCCTCCGCTCTCAGCTAACCAACTATCGTTAGCAAACATGGCTTGTTGCTGACCGTCAGTTTCTCGTGCATAAACTTAAGAGTTACTCCTACTTTCCAACAAAGAAACTAAATAACGGGTATCAAACATTGTCTTACACACGCTGAAATGCAGACGAGTTGTTTTTTCCTTAGATCACGGGTAGTAGAGTAGAAATACAGACATCATCAGTCCGGGTGAAAAAGACAGTCCTCCATTATTACACTGACGCATGCCCAGTGTGTGATTGTTTACATGGAGCTCAGCGGGAGGGGCTTCCGTAGTCCTCCAGCCAATCACATCGGCCTCTCTTCAGCCCATGCCAGGACCAAGGTTTCCTAAATTCTGCAATGTTATTTAAATTTATTCCAATTTATTCACTTTATTTAAAATTCCTTAATCAAATTATGTAATAATGACACTATATGATAAACGTGCAATCATTAAATACTGATTTTTTTTCTCCCAGAACAGACTACATGGAAAAGAATAACACACAGGGATAATCATCATAATGTAAAACTTAGCATGTTCCCTCTCCCTCTCTATTCAAGCGCCATCCTTTGCAACAGCTGGTGAACAGTTTACAAGAGAATGTTTTTTTTAGGGTACAACAAATAAAAAGGTACTAACATGCATGACCGCATCAGTTTTTTTGGACTGTACTCACATGGTTGAATGCTTTGAACTGAAGTATCAGCCAAATAAATTAGATGTAATTGAATCCATCAATATAAATATATTTGATAACAGTATGCAAATTGTACGTCCAGCGAGTCCCTTGCCAGACTGTTTCCAGAGCTTAGAAAGAAAAGAAATCCACCGCAATATTAAAAACCCAGTTATTCAACTTTATTAACATCAAGGTTTTCAAGACATTATTGTCTGCCTTTTATTGGCAAATAAAAAACAGATCATGTATACAACAGGTAAGACCCCTACAGCAGAAATCTGTGAAATGAATCATTTATATTGTCCACTTCACCCAAAACCACTTCATTTTCATCCAGTGAAAACCAGAGAACGATCACTAAACGTTGATTCTGCTCAGTCAGTCTGCAGCACAGTGATAAAATAGTTCAGCTGTAATACAATACATAACGTAATGTAATACAACATATACAGAAATTTGTTTTGTCATGAAACCAGTATATCTGCTTGTGTCCTTCGTATGCAAACAGAAAAGGATGGACTGTGAGATGAGTGGGAAAGTCTCAAATGTTTTGAGATGACTAAATCACTCTTCTGTATGTCATGATCCTGAGAACAGGACAGCAGGGTGGAGTAGTGGTTAGCACAGTGGCCTCATAGTTTGAACCTGACTTTAGGCCCTTTTGTGTGGCGATTGCGCTGTCCCCTGGATCGAAAATGGGTTTTCCCCAGGTTCCTCCAACAGTCCAGAGAGAGTCAGGTTAAATGTCTCTAAACTGCCTGTAGTATGAGTGTGAGTGTTATAGGTTGTGTATGTGTCAGCCCTGTGATTAGTTCCAGCCCGCCTGTGACCTTAGTTAGGATAAGTGGTCGTGGATAATGATACAGAGCATAAGCACATGGATACCAGATTGCATGTTAGAAGAAGTAAGACACATTTTCAGCCAAGCACAGTAACAACCAAAATCCTAACATTGAAAAACATATTTGGCATATCACAACCAAAAGGAATGCAGGATTGCAATTTTGTAAACCTGGCCCATCATACTTTCTATAAGATCTAACAGTGCTCCCACATTCCCAAATTTCCTCCAGACCTGCTGTAAATTATTTAAAATTCAGCTGTGAAATGTGTTGGGTTACAAAATATTAACATGTGGGACATCTTGGCATTTGGAGTGCTGTTGGCTGTTAAATCAGAGGAAACATTTATTAGAGTTTATCAGAATATCATTGTATGGATGAGTCTGGTCATACTGTAAAGCTTATTTTCTTTTTGTCAACAAATTCCATGTTTAGACCCGATTGACCTTACTTTGTCAGCTCATTGTTGTGCCAACAAAACTGAATCACATTGTGAATCACACTGTTTCAAGGGAGGACATGTTCCTCCATTGCAATGAACACACTATAGTTTATTCTGCCTCAGAACAACAAGTATTGTCTATAACAAAATCATTATTTCTTCCTGTTTGATTAACATTTTTTAAAAACCACAGTGTCAAACTTTAACAGGAAGTTCATCAAGATTTTTCTTCCTTGTGAGCCATTTGAACAAAAATGTCTCTGAGGCAGACAAACAGATTGTTGGTCAGGTTTTTCCATGAGATATGTTGAAAATAAGAAACTATCATCTGATGTTGTTATCCTCTGGCCACTGGACGAATTTGATTACATTTCAGCATTGAGTCTTGGTCTGTGTGTTGACCACATCACACTTATAAAAAAAAAAAATACTCGTGAAGAGACCATCTGCATTTAGTCAACCTGAGCCTATGTAATGGTAGTGTTAGAAAACCATTGTGTACACAACCTTTTCAGTATCTCTATCTGTCTTTCTCTGATGGCTTTGAGTGAATAAGAAATTCTGTACATGCTAGCATTTGTTTAGATATGAAAGGTCTTTGCATGTTTATAACCCAAGGTGAATCCCTTTCTCATAC
>JAOWBC010001052.1:189663-206380 GCA_028566105.1 Hypoplectrus providencianus | reverse complement strand
TCATTTATCACAAAAATAAAGAATACATATTCTTAATTTATATTTTTTTTTTCTCACCTGAAGCCTGAACTTTGTTTCTATGTATACAGAAAATACATTTCTAGCATTAACTGATGTAATATAGCAAGTAACTGCATCAAAGAGCATTGCCAATGAAAAAAGTTAAATGAATAAGACACTTAAGCAATAATGAATCAGGCTTTTACTTTGAAAATTATTTCTAAGGACCTGATATTAGTTGAGGCTAATTGAGTTGTTTGTTGACAAGTCCTACTTACGAGAACCCTGAGGCTTACTTTCACCCTGCTGGCTTTTGTTGCAGCACATCCTGTTGACAGGAGTCTGTTTTTGGTGAATTTCCTGCCTGGCTTCCACAACACAGAACATTCAATGATGAATTGTGTCCGAGGTGGCAAGACTCCACATGTAAACCTCCACATAACCAGAACAGAAAGACAGAACTGTAGCCAAAGTATTTTAACCCTAATGAATCAAAACTTAGGCAAGTGAAATACCTAACTGGACATTTGAGCAAAATACATAAATCACACCCCTTGAGACAAAACAAGACAGAATGGGAGATAGAGAGAGCAGGAAATGACAGTGTGACAGACAGCATTGGGCATCAACAGGTTTGACTTTCTCTGCAGTTGAATCCACGGAGCCAGCTTTCCCATTAGCAGTCAGGAGGCAGAGCATCAGTTCAGAGGAGGTGAAGAGAGAGGCCCTTACTGTTGGAGGCAGAGAGCTGAATGGCGGCGGGGAGGGGTCAGTCAGGGTCAAGAGGGATCTTACCTCGAACATAAAGGTTGGCTGGAGCAGAGTAGCGAGTCCCGGCGCTGTTGACGGCCACACACTCGTACTTGCCCTGATCCGACTCCTCACTGTTCTCAATCTGAAGTGCTCCTGGGGAGGGGAGGTCAAAATGTCAAATTTCAGGTCTGCGCCCCAAATGTTCAGGCAATGCACACACACAGTAATGGTGGTGGAGTAATTTGATTCAGAGGCACGAAAACTCGTCTCAGCTCTCCATGTCCTTGGCTCAGTAAACCAAAATTAGAACCTGTGATGTTTTCATTATATATATGTTATCCATAGCTTTCTTTAAATTTATGGAAGAATTATCCAGACAACATTTTTCCATGTTTGTCTGTCCAACACGTACATATGAAATATGTATTAATTGCAGCTGAAAATAGCTCCACAGAGCCTCCAGGTTGAGTGTAGAAGTTGAGACTTGATGGACATAATTAACCTTTTTTTGAGGTTGAAATTGACATTTGTGTGAATCAGTTAGTTGAATTAGTTGGCGGTAAAAGTTTAATTGGCTCTACATTTTCATGCTTGGTGAAAAAAGACTCATCTATGTTATCACTGCTCAGACGTGTCAAATAAATTAGAAGTTATAAATAATAATGGATCAAAGAAAACAAATGCTTTAAAGTTGGGAGATGGAAGTTTTCACCTCAAAGTCAACATACTGTACATTTGGGTTTGCTGAATGATAGTAGCTGTTAACAGTCAGTGCTTGGTGCTGCCAGTAAAAACACATTCAACTATTGCAGAGCTGGACGCTGTCCCAGTATCTTTAAGCAAAGTGGAATATCCCTCCAATCAAAGTGGCTCGCCAACAATTATGGTTTGCAGTCCTAGAAAAAGGCTGCAGTTTCAGTTAACTTTGGCTAACTCTGCATTGCCTTCGATCCCCAATATTACATTGGTAAGGGGGCGGCAAAGGACAGTCTAAAATGTAAATGTGAGTCATATTTGGCTGACCAGTCTGGAAAAGACTGTTTTAAGGAGTAAACACGGATTAACCATCAGTTGTGGAACATACAATGTAATCTTGACATAATTAAGGAAGATGGCCAAAGCCGTTCTTAAAACACTTGGTATATGCTTGGTATTCTACAATCTGCATGCTAAATTTATTGTCAAGAGCTTGCATTTGGGTGAAAAAAACATAAAACTTACCTGGCACCACGATTGTGATCCAATAATTTCACAACTATGTCACTGCATTTTTAACATGTATTATTCGTTTATAGTAGTTGGGTTAGGATTGAGATAGAAAACATGGATGTAATTTTAGTAGCTATACAGTATTAAATATCGGCTGTGAGTGTGACATACATCATGCAGTTTTGCAGTGGACAATAAGAAATGTGAAAAATAAAACATTTAAAATGTACATATTTCAGAATACAATCCTGAAATGCAAAATGGGATGGGTTTATAACACAATGTTAAGACCTTTGTTGAATAAAAATAAAACAATCAGCGATCTAAAAAAAATAAATGTGTGTAGCCACATCCGCGGTGAATCTGGTGCAGACAATGAACCCAGAGATGGAGGAGGAACAGCCTTCATCTGGGAAGTGTGTCCTTAAACTACTCTCTCCGACACACACACAAACACACACACACACGCACAGAGGCTTGCATACCTACATATCACAAAGCACCATGTCAAAATATTAACAAGAAAGCTATGTATCTCAACTTTCTGTTGAAAGTCAGTCCAGGAGACTGTGGACAAATCCTCCTCAAATCTCTATGTATTTATTTACAACATTCCCTTTTTTTGTGATGATTGTCTATCTCATTGCACATTCAGCACCTCTACATGGCAGAAACCTTTTAAGAGAAAATGCCTCATTCTCTCCTGAGAACTGCAATCTGATGCTGATATCCTCATACCATGAAAACGCTGCTGCCAGAAGAGGTGTAACTTCTCACAGATGAACAGTTTAAGTCCATACTAAAATGCCCGAAAGTGAGGGACTTCCTTTTGCCCTTCAGAAGTTGAGTATTCAATAATGTTTTCCTTCTAACTGCAGCTTCCAAAGGTAGTGTGTAGACAAGGACACATCTAAGTACCTTAATGACAGGCATCTAACAGACTACTAATTATTTATTAGTCATCACATGTATCAGCTGACTCCCTTATGACCTAAGTCACAGGAATAACCTATGATGTTTGGTGCAGTTCACCCATTAGGTTTGATTTGTTAAAAGCATTCAATTAAAACTTTAGTTTAGACTAAACAACTTGCTGAAAGTACAAAATAAGGTCCAAGTCCACTTTAAATAGGACTCTGAGAAAATTCAAGCTCAATCAAGAGATCAATGTATTTACAGGAACATCATGTCATTTTGCAAGAACATTTGGTAACTGCTGAAGCATGTGCCTCATCAGCTGATATGTTAGACTGAAATGGAGTTAAAATAGAGATGTGCTCTTCTACAAAGTCAGAACTAAAAGTAACATCTATGGATATGGTTACCTTTGGGGGCCTCTGGAACCAAAGTTTCATCTGTTTAAATGGAATTATGCAGCACAACTATGTTACAATTTGTTTGGTTCAGGGTAGTCCACTTGCAAGAGGAGTTCTCTGTCCATTTTCCAAACTAATCTGATTCTGATTCAGAAAACAAACCAGACTAAACACAAAACCTACCAATAGTATCAATGTCCCCTGATTCAGGGAAGTGGGTTGTGAAAGCGCCCTTTCTGTTTGTATTAGCACTCCTTTTTGAAAAGGGAAAGGACTTGACTGCTTTCTTTATATTTCTTTTAGCCCCAAAAGAATTGCAGTTCTTTTCTGCATGGGTCAAAGGGCCCCAGTTCAGATGTCTTCACCTGTGTAGGTGAACACAAGACACTGTCCGGTGCACTATGGTTTGGATTATGTTGGTTAGCCTTATTGTGACAAATTCAATCAAAATCACACTATTCCTTTCCAGGACAAATCAAATGCATCAAGTGAATCTCTGACCAAACCACACCAAACATTTTTACTGCAGATCTGAACCCAACCCGCAGGGCTACTGGTGTTGGCTACCTAGTGTTGGCTAGCTAGTTTAGATGATGACATTTGTACCTTCAAGTGTGCACCTGTTAATTGTTTCCATGTCTTCAAACACCATACACACTTCTGAAGAATGTGGTGAAGGCAGAGAAAGTGGACAGGTAGCTGGAAATGGGACATACTGAGGTGACAAGAGGAGGACGGAGGCAATGGAGGAATGGGGGCTGTGAGGAGGAGGAGAAGAGGTTTTATGTACCCAGCATTCTTACCTCTGATTGGTGTACCACCTGGTGAGGTAATTTGAATGCAAATAAGATTAGAAATAACCATTAGCTTTGAAAGAAAAGAGAGAGTGAAACAGAGAGACAAGAATGGCTGGAGAGCAAAGAGGGCAAACAGCAGAGATAAGAGTGATTCTATTCTCACCCTGTTTAAAACAAGCAAATGTATCAGTGAATATTCAAGGTATGATTTAATGTTTTATCATTCAGCGTGCTAGTTGAGAATGAGACACATTTACTGACAATTTTCAATCAAAATTAACTTCAGGAATAATAACTGTGTAGAAGTCTTTCTTCTGAACAAACATAGATTATGTTCCCTAAAGCAGAAAATTGTTTCAGTAATGTATGCATTCAAACCCCAGCTACAATAGCCAGTCTGTTATTTGGGAACTTTATTGCTTGCTTTTTTGCTTAGAAAAAAAGACCTGTTGTGTGATCATAAAGACCCTTATTTCCAAAACCTGCCATTTTCCTTGAAAGCATTGAGCTGTCAGGCACTTAACCCGCACTCACCATCAACAGGTCTGGGTCTTTCTGTTTTTCTTTCTCCTACAACCTGCCATAATAAGCTCCCTGCTCTCCCTCTGATACCACTACACTCATGACCTGTCCGACTGTGATGCTGCTCCCTCTATAGTGGATCATTGTACAATCAAGCCTCATATAAATGTAATTTTATTACAGCTGTTTTACAATTTGGAGCATCTATTCTTCTATCAGCATTTTTCCTGTGCATTATTTAGGCCTGAATAGTTAAAAAAATATATAGAATTGTGACCATTGATTGATGTGTTGAATGCAGTTTTAATCGTTATTACTTTTTTAATTCATTCAATAAGTTAGCATTATATCAAGTATAATTACACACTAAACTTGTTCCAACTAAACTTGGGGGCAAATTACTACCCATAGTGCAATTAAGGTTGAGTGTGATATTGTGTATGCTATATTGACAATATGTCCACTTATTTTTATAACTATCCACAGCTGTTTCATTTGGCACTACTTTTTCTAACCCAGAGAATGCTCCTACCCATAAGCACGCTAATATGTTACACACTGCTGTCAGCTGTTGTGGTCAGAATCCAGCTGCTAAAATTGATTAGGGGCAAAAAATACAAGAAATTAAACATGTCAGCAATTACAACATATTGGCAGACATATCATTAATATAGCGCACACATAAACAGGCATAAAACTTTTATGATGGGCTTTTGTTTTGATGGTTAAAATATTTAGTTTAGTTTTGTGACAGTACCCATCTGCAGTCCGCAGAGTGTTTCTGGATCTCCAAATTGAGAACATGCAGTATATCATCTACTGTATGGAATACATTGATTCAACAACACTTTCCATTTCCTGTTAAATCAATCAATATGTGTTACATTTAGCAACAGAAGCACAGCTTGTGTCCTCAATTTAAAACAGTGTTGTATGACCCTAACCAGACCGGTTTCTTCTCTATCGCAACAAATGACATGTTCCATCAAAATTGTAGGATATGGATATAATTTTATTTATCAGAAATCTGTTGTGTTGTTTTTGCACATAACATGTTAAATTTCATGTCATATATCATAATCAATGCTCTTACGATGCCAATTACACTCAAAACTATTTAAAAATGATTCATTGTTCAGCCCTAGTACTGTTCATTCCAGCATTTCCTACTTTGGTCTTGCATGTCCCTGATGTAGCTAATACACATTAACGTGGTAAAGAGAGCTATGGTTACTATGCAAAAGCCTGTGATTTGCATAATAAACCAAGCCTTTCTTTAATCATAAAGAACATTAGGAGTGTCAGATAGGTGGTGAGAGATAGTAAAAGGGGGCCCTGGAAGCTGTGTGGCCCCTGGGGTCTGATGTAGGGGGCATCAGCAACTTTCAGAGGGCTGGGCAGTACTGAGATTTGCCATGACTTCCCTCTCACAGTCCAAAAAATCTCACGCCATTTTAGCATGAAATCCGGGTGTCATGACAGGTTTGGGGGTTTTATTGTGAAAAATAATAGGACTTTATTATATTTTCACAATGCTTGGATTGGGAGGATTTTTTTTTTTTGCAGTAGAGTCCATTAAAAAGGTACTAGATTGTCATATTTCAGATGAAAACACCATAATACCTTGTAGACCTGTTTAGCAAACTAATGTGTGATGTGAAATACACCAGTTTACCACAGCATTTTACCAACTCACCCTTCCCAAGCAGAATGAGTGAAAGCAACAACAATACAAAACCATTTTTAATTTGTCTCAGGATGTAGACCTAGTTATCACCTGAGTATAGGGGTGGCAGATCACTGTCTACCTGTGGAAGTGTCCTTGGGAGTGTTGAAGGAGAAGAAAAAAATGTAAAGCTTATCTACAGCCCATCTATCATGGGAGTCAGAGTGAATGTTGGAGGGGGTATCCATACTATACAGCACTATCGATTTTCTTGAAATAGCAATATCACTAAGGTTCATAAAATGTTTAAATGTCCTTTGTGGAGTGTCACATATGAGAAATTAACCTTGATGATATAAAAGTAATGTCACCATGTGAAGTCTTCACTAATGTCATTGTGTAGGCTCAGGCTTTTTTCCAAAAAATCTGTGGCACAGGCTTTCTGTTAAAAACTGTGGGCATGGAGTTTAGAAAAAGAAAGAAAAACAGTACTTTAACCCTAGTTCGAATAGCATAGACACAGCCCTCTAGTGTACTCTTCAGTAAATACTCTGCATTAATCACAAGCATGCATTCACCCACTAAATTCAGGATGTGTCTACTCAAATTAGTGCAAAACCTAAATTGTATAAGGAGGCATACTGTGCTGTCTTTTATCCTAGATCCTCTTCAGCAGCTGGCTGAGAAGAGGCAGGGAACACTGTTAGAGTCCTCCCATGTTGCTAGGTTTAGGGTTATGATATTATAATTTCCATTCTGGCTCAAACAAACTGCTCCGCCCTATGGATAAATTGGGTGGAGCTCAATATACGTACACCCCGCCTTGACATAACACTGTTAACCCTGACACATTGTTTGCTGCAGTCCTCCCAATTTTGTAAGATCTAGACAACAACCAATTCAATGGGAGTTCACTGAAGAGGAAAAGGATGGCAGACAGTGTGTATATTGCCTAATTTATTCTGGGTTCTGCATGTAATTGGGTCTTGTTTGTTTGACTATGTTTATGGAAATATCAGTGGACATTGCATGCTTATGATTAGAGTATTACCTATGGAATGCAGTAAAGGGCAAAGCCTGTGTGAAGTGTGAGATAGAACTTGCTTTTTGGATTATGGGATCAAATATGTTCTGCAGAATGTGCTCTCTGTAGTGGCACATAAAATCTATGGTTTGTTAAAGGTCATGGGGTCCAACTGACTGTTTAGCATGTTAGGTTGTGGAGTTTTTGTTGTGGAATAAAATTGGGTCTTAATAATAGTCTTTTTGTAATTGGCCATGTAAATAGCAGTGTGAACAGATCAATGCTGTTTAAGAATCTGGATGCCTAATTAATTACTTTGAAGAAAGAAGAGTTTTTTTGTGTTGCACTTATCTTCTTTCCCAATCTCACTAGACTATCAGATCCCAAGGCCAGCAGTCACAATGCTCACTGGTCCAGCTGCTAGGTCTGCGTACCATCACTCTTCAATAAATAAGCTTTGGTTGTAATTACTGGCAGACAGTTGAGTTCTGCAGCCCAAGAGAAGGCCTTACAGAAGCCAGAGGACTTTTTTTTCTCTCTGTTCGAAAAAGAGCAAAGGTCTCAAATTGAAAAATAAAGCTATTAGCATTTCTTAATAGATCAAAGTCATGTATTGGGACTAACTAATTTGTGAGCAAATCTAATCACTCCTCTATATAATGAATTCTATTGAAACAAATAAATTGAGTAATTGTGGAGTGCTGACTTTGCACACAGATATATATTTCACTGGCCTTGTGTGGCGCAGGATAATGCTTTTTTTCATTAACAAAGTCAGCCATCTGTGCTTGGCTGCTGTGAGACTGCAAATTGTCCTGCTATTTTGTTAATAATTCATGTTTGTCTTTACCTAGGCCCAGATTGTGACTTGGAAATACCCTCAGACTGGACTTCAAAGCCAATTATATCCTCTAGCCCGTCTCTTAGCCTTTCCTCCTTGCCTGTGTTGTGATGACAGCAGTCACAGGAGGGGCCCCAGGCCTCAGTGGGGAGAAATAGGTTCCTTCCTTTTGATGCAAGGGCTGGCAAGAAAGTTTGGCACTGGATAGCCATTCAGTGTTGTGTAGGTGCTTGCAACTTTTGGCAAGAGGCAAACATTCCTATTTTCTCACAGAAAAGCAAGAAAAAGGCCAGCTGATAGGTTGTATGGAGCTTGGTGATTTAGCCAGCAGCCACCCTGCTCTGGTGGGAACTTCTATGGCTGGTTTTGTGGAGAAAATGCCCTATCTGCTCTTTTGGATCCTGGCCATCTTCTCACAGAGGTGCTTCACATGGCTGCCTAAGCTTTAACATTCATCACTATCTGTGGAGTGTTAAGCACTGTTGGCACATCACTGTTGCTGCACAGGTGCTGCGCAAGCAAACACTGCAACCTACCATATAGGAGTCTATCTGAATTGTGAACCATTTATTTCCGTCATACACTTTTTGTGTGTATATGATAATGAAAAGAAAGATCAGCCCTCAGACTTTTCACAAACATGATCATTCAGCTGAGTGTGTCCTTTGGGCCATGACTCTGTCAATGTTCTCTGCTATGTTCGCCTTTTTACAGATGAATAGCTGGGCAAATGTATCAAAAGTCAGTGACCTCATTCTGCAGCACCTGAAGGTGCAGCTGAGTGCACTGATTCCTGAGGAAACTTTAGTGTAAACATGCTGAAATGATTGCTTTACCTGAACGAAGCTGTTTTATACGACCGTTGCTGCTGCTGATGTCCACAGGTAGGAAGTCTTTGAACCAGTAGATCTCCGGATCAGGATTGCCACTGGCTGCACACAACATCGTAGCAGTCCGCGTTCTCTCCACCACCTTCAGCTGAGGCCCCATGTCTATGCTGGGGAAACCATGCGGGATCTGGTCCTCTGTGACAAAAACATTGACAAACAAACATTTTCTGTTCAGACTTTAGTCAGTCATTGGATTTGTTCTTTACCAGGCCAGGGTTCAGCAACCTGCAAGGACAAAAGAGCCATTGTTGGCCAAAATAAGAGAAAAAAAATGTTGTAATGGAGCCGTAATATTATATTTTGAGCCTTTCAATACAGATAAACCGATGAGTCTAAAATCGCCTATCAACATTACAAAACGTAGTAATGTATTCGGAAAAGCGCTTTCCCTGCTCATCCCACAACCGTAAGCTGGTGAAGTCCCCTCTGCAAATCCAACATAGCACTTTAAAATGTACCTCTAATGTAAATATTGCCGGGCCACTGCATGACTAATCCTTCTATAGAATTTCTTGTCATGGATGTATGTGAACGAGAGCGAGGGCCGTGCAGTTTAAACCAAAGTGAGATGCATTCTGAAAGAAAGGCACTTTTCATGCTCACATAATGTTAAGTGTTAGTCTTTTAAATGCCAGTCCTGCCAAATTATGGATGAAACACAATAAAATCACAGACTGAAAATCCCCATACCTCTGTTGAGCTTCTGTGGGCAGATACAGTAACAAATCTTCACACACCTCGTCTCATACACAGGCATGAAAAGATAAAAAAAAAGTAAGATAAGGCACCATTTACATGAGAGTTTTCTAGCATGACAGGCATCGTATTGCGCTGCCCCTTTTCAATATCAAACGCACTTTGGAGATCACTTCATCATGTTTCATTTACCATGGGAGCATCCACTTTTTACACATAGAGACGCTGTAATTTAAAATGAACCTTACAGTCAGTAATGAGGAGACAGTTTGCAATTTCGAGGCTATTTTTTTCCCTTCTGCAATAAATAAAGAACTTGTATCTACATTAATGATGCAGATTGTTTGATAATAGAAATTTAATTGAAAGAGCATTGTTGGAAATGACTTTATTTTATACAACTCAAGATAGCATCAAGGATGACATTTAAAAGCAACTGCTTGAAAGTGACTCATGACGGAAAATGGAATGACAAAAATGATCTAAATTATTATCAAAAGGTTACATAGAAAAGCAATGAAAGAAAGATTACTACTTTAAAAAGTATAGTGATTAGTTTAGGTTTCCCCCCTGTGAACTGCATTTTCATATTATTCATATTTTACAGTTATGTTTGTACTTTAACTTAACTAAAATCTTAACTTTAAGGGGGTTTCTGAACTTTTCTTCCTCCACTATGGACACAGAGGGACCCTACAGACCCCAGTGGTGGACTGACTGTGCAGTACTCCATAACCAACCAACCAGTGCAGCCAGCAAGCTCTGAAAATCAGTATCATCCGTCTTACTGAGACAGACTCAGGAGGGAACATGGTGTCCCTTCCAGATCACGAGTATTCTCTTTTCTTTTACAGATTGCCCTTATCCTTTATCTAGTTCCATACTTCCATTCTGATCTGTCAATAAATCTTTATTGCAATGTGCGTTGAATTGGCTGAAAACAATCTTCCCCTGAAATGGACAATGACAGTGACACAGACGTTCTACACACTTTAGCACGGAGTGTGACAGGCTCCCTGTGCCATGCTGGGACAGCCTCAAATAAGGAGCTTAGGGTGGGCTTAGAGCAGGGGAGGAAAGATCCTGTGGTGACTGATCACAAAATGAAAATCCAGGCTGGTTGAAAGCCAGTGGCGGGCTCCTCATGTGAATCCTAATGAAATAAAAGCTCCCTCACTCCAACAAGTAAGAAAATGACACCAATTATTCATGTATTTATGGTTTATTTAATAGGGACAGAACATTTTCATAGACCAGCTGGTAACAGTCACGGATTCAGGTCCACAGGAGCAAAACACCAAAAGAGGCTCCTCTATTGTGGGCGTGGCCATTGATTTACCTGACAAGGAGCATATCAGGTTGCTACACTCATTTCTCTTTTGCAATTTAATTTTATGGTTCGTAAAAATCGGCTGATATCTGCTAAGGTTGTTTGAGCTGTTCCAAATAGACTTGATGCCAGGAATGATTTATATTTAACATATTTTCAGGTTGAGTTGTTTCTTTTCAGCTCAGGATTGTTTCCCTCATCAGGCATCATACATGTCTTATGAGCTGTCTTCATAAAACTCCTCATACTAAGAAATGCGCTTTGCGACCAACTTTTTCTTAGATTTGCCTGGCACATGTTTCAGGCTGAAAACCTGTAGTGCAGAGCAAACAATACCACAATAGCAGCAACCTTCAACCAAAGGTCTTGTCCAAGTGAAGAGGTTTAAAATAAATACTAGAAAAGTTTGTATTTCTTTTGACAGCCAACAGAAAGAAAAAGAAAAGACTTATAGAAACATACTGAAAACATCTTGTTTCCAATGACTTGGTCCCAACTTTTATCTACTGAAAATTGAATCCTCGACATGCTCTGTGACAAAAAAGCAAAGCTGGTTACACATGTCGGATTTAGTACCCTTCCCAGGACACCTGGTATTTATGCATGAGCTCTGTGAGCTTTGTAAATGAAAAGGCTGAATAAATGTAGTTGCCCCAAGGCTACACAACCACACACTTGAGATTGGAGGAATTATCATGCTCTCTCAAGGAGACTATAACTAAAGGCTGCTACTGTATTTGGTTATTAAAGTTTGTCAGTCATCAATACTGAAAAAAAAACAGCCATAGTTCTGCAGCTAAACAGCTGTAACTCACAGTGTGTTTACCTTCTTCTCTTTCAGACAATAAGGACCCATAAGCATATGTCAATCTTGAACGCTACAATTTAGTAAATGTTTTAGAGATACATAATCTACCAGTGATTGTCAGTGATTGTTTGGAAGCCAAGTAAGTTTTTTTTTCTATGATCCATCTCTTTGCTCTAGCTTAACAGCAGCACCAACACCGTAACAGAACATCCTCTTCCTCTGGTTTTTGTTTGATCGTTCACATAACTTTTTTTAAGGTGGCATATATCAGACACCAATATGAACTGCTCATGATCAGAATAGCATGCACTGAAGATAAAAACAAAGAAATAATATGCTTTATATGCTTTCAACACAACACAGACCAGTTACGATACAATTAGCATGTACAGAAAGCTCCTCCCACCATAAAACTAATTGAGACTGAGGTCGCATTGGAAAACACCCGACCTTAATCCAGTTTACGGCCGCATACGAAAGTTGCCCAAGTCTGATTTGAAATAATCAAATTCCATGTGTTTAGTGCTGTTTTCCGAGTTCAGATCTGAGTCACATAGAAGCAAAATCAGATTTGGGTGTTTTTTTCCTGCTGTTTGATCAATTCCATTGTAAACACACAGCCCTGTAGGCTGGACAATGTCATACAAACACAATTACCGCCATACAGCACAAATCTAAAGTGAAGTGTCAGGAAGATATGACGATATTAAGACATTGAAATGAGTCTGATGTCAGTGTCTATGTACTCTGAAGATGTACAATAGTGATCAAATATAGTGGGAAAAGGATCAAAACTTTCTGCAGAGAATATTCAAGAAAAAACATCATCACCAACTCTAGCCTTAGTGCTTTAAATTCATACTAACATCCAGTGCGGTGTGGGCAGGCAGAGGGTGACCTGAGAAAACAAAAGACAACACGTCTCTCTGAGCTTTGTAATTTCCCAAAGACCGCCCTTCCTTCCCTATCCATCTCTTTAATCAAGATGCCAGACTGCCTCTCGGAAGAAACCCGGTGCTCTTAATGAGATCTTCCTGGCAAATTAAAAGAGCAAAAAAGCATCTCGGTGTGGGCAGGAGAGAGGGCAGAGGCTGTGTGACAGGGGAGGCTGGACTGGAGGCATTTACAATATTTGCACAGTGCAGCACCAATTTAGCCTGCCTCCTGGGTTATTTACCCTTCTACCAGGTACACACAGTAGTTAGTTCTGCAAGAGAAAAGTCTTCTGAGGGATGTACTTTGAAAATATACACCTTTACTCCTGCTGGGCTCCTTGCACACTGCTGTAGATACAAAGCAGGAAAATTACAAAATATTTTTTTCTTTTTAAGAGACACCAAAGTTGGTTATTGACACATTATTATTTAAAAAATAATGGCCATTCAATCATTTAGTTCCACATGAATCCATTATCTCTCCAGAAGAGAGAGACTCCGATCTCAATTTCTACAGTAAATGCCAGCTTCTGGAGGCAAGTCTCTTTATTTTACTGGAATGAAGAACAGCGTTCTTCGAAAAGATATTCACTCAGTGTTTTGATGATGGCCTGAGAAAGAACAATAGTGACAATCATGGGTGAAAGTTATTCATAGTCAATCCACAAAGATGGACCTTTTTCTCACTTTAAAACACATCAACCCTGTCAATCATTGGTAACCAACGAGAACCAGATTCATACAATAGTAATACTGCTACAACACAACAGCAAACCAATCGAAAGCACAGCACCAGAATGATTCTGAAAAGCACCTAGTTAAAATTACTTGTGGATGACCTTGCCCAAGCTTACATGTATAGCATACAATCTGACCAATGACTGTTTCAGATAAAGCCAGCACTGTGTGCCATAACATTTAATGTTCTGCTACAGTGGTGGTTTAACAACATGTTTCCAAAGCTGTTGTGTGGAGGCTGTGTATCTGCATTGACCCCCACCCTAGTTAGATAGACAGCAATCTGGGCTCACAGTTTATAATCTTGGTTCTCTCCTCAAAAAATTAACTATTATTCAAGGCCAGAAGGACATTGATGAGATAAGTCAAGATTTATGGTTTGTTTAATTGACAGCAAAGAGGAGAGTTTACAAGGTATGCTTCTCCCCATTGCAGTCAAATTAGAGGATATAATGCACAATGCATGTGTACCATAAATATCAACAGGTTCAACCCTCCATTGAGCAGAAAATCTATCCCTTCACTGTAGAAATCTGCTGTAGCCATCAGACGTATGATTCAGCCTTAACCTTGACTGGAGCTGTTTCCCATTGGGATCATGAATGTGTCATTCAGTCTTCTGATGCCACTGCAGGTAACTTCCTGACAGATGGCTTCCCAGTAGGACAAGAAAGTTAAAGAACATTTCCACAAGTTAGAGATGGTACTACTGAGAACACATGCTTCAAAATCTCTGTGCAGCTCTGACTGAGGACTAATTACTTTAAAGTAACTCTCAATGTCACCAGTGAGTAAGACAGAGATCTGGGCCAATAGGAAAATAAACAGCTATTTCAAAACGAGCCTGGAATCTGATGGTTTTAATTGCTTCTTTATCAGCCTTGCATTGGTGTGTATGTGTGTGAGCGTGTGTGTATGTTATTGTACCTCCCTGTGCGTCTGTGTACTGCAGGCTATATTTTCCAGTTTGACTCTTTGAGCCTGGAAGCTGAGTGTTGGGCCTGTTGTGGGGAGATAACCAGCAGAGGAAGATGGCAGATTGTTGAGTCTGAAATCTCTTCACTGCAAAAGCGACTAGAAGTATTGACTCTACACTTTAAATGTCCTTTTACAAGAACATACAGTGGATTTGGGAAGGGAGAGCGATCCCTACAGCATTTTAATCCAGGCGTATGGGTTTAAGGACTGAGGTTACCATGCATTATGCACAAATCTAAAAGTAAAAGTCTTTGAGCTTTGAACCTCTCTCCAAGAAATCCTCCTCCTCCCCTACTACGGCCTGTGGGCCAACTGCGGCCTGCCATCATGATTAATTGACCTGTGTTACAATCTAAAAAATAGAATGGTTTATGTTCCACATAGAAAATTTGTGCTTAACTGTTTCAGTTTGGCCAGTCAAAGCTTCTGCATTTCAGGAGTGGCCTTTGCTGCTGAATCATCTCATTGTAATGATATGTATATATTTATAATATGTAAGTTATGTCTATTTCTCCAGCAGGATTACAGGAAAAATACTGGCCTATTTTTTTCTAAACTTGGGTTGCAGGGTTGTAACATGGTCAAGGAAGAATCTTATAATTGCTCTGAAATCTGAAATGTTGTAAGTTCCAGGAGGGCAGAGCCTTGGTGTTGGTCAGACTTATTAAAGCGCTCTTCTTCTGCAGTGTATTGTTGTTATACTATTATATTCCTTTATTTTCTTCATTTTAATCAAATAAGCTGAATGAACAGTAAAGTTAAATGTTTGGCCAACATGAATAACCTACAAAAAAAAAGTAAAATGAAAATCTACGAAGGGCGAGCTGTGATGTTGACTTTTTTTTTTTCAAACTTGTTCAATTATTAAACATAATTTACCTGCATTTGGTTGATTATATCTATATTAGTGCATTAGACGTGAGACAGCATACCTCACTGACTGAGTGACCCAGTTCTTTGTCTAATTTTCTGCATGTGGCCCTCAGGAAAAAAAGGACACCCCTGATTTAGAACTACCTGTGTGAAAGCAGGTGTGTGTGTGTGTGTGGGCATTGGTGTGAGACTGAGTTTGCAAAAGGCTTGAATACGACGTAAGCCTCCAATCTGAATGTGTTCATTCTGGCTTTCAGTGCTCAATGTTCCAGAACCGCAGCTCAGTGCTCAGAAGGAGCCGGCCGACCAGCAAACCTGAGCTGTAGCTGTAATTGGCATAGCTGTTTTAAAATTAAGTTGGATTTTTCCTCTTTAGAGAGTATTGTGTACCCAGTGGAAGTGCTATCCATCATCCTGAGCAAGCTGCCTCTGACAGACTGAATGGGATATCTCCTTTTATTTCACCTCACGGGGCTCAGCGCTGTAGGGCCCCTGCACACAGCCCCACGGCCTGCTGCACATACAGAGCATAATTACATTCTTGACGGAAGACTAAACGATACAATCATGCGACTTGTCTCCTTGGTACATTACGCATAGACATCAGCACCTACCTGCCCAATGAATTGCTGCTAAATGAGGCACTTCAGACAGATACAGTTTGAGTTATCTGTTTGAAGCTTTGAATTTGTAATTGGTCTGCAAAGAATATAGACTTTGAATGTATACTTTCCTTCATAAAGTTTAAATAACGTCATGAGCAAGTAAGTTCATCAACATTTTGTGTTGTGATGTTTCCTAAAGACCGCAGAGATAAAAGTGAGATTTTGCCTTTTTTTACTTACTACTATAAGTCTCTCAAATTAATGCTGTCATATCCATATGCTGTATATAGAAAACAGTGTGTCAAACATGTTTAATATCTGTTGTGTGGAAAGATTGTATCCCCCATATTTAAAAATCAGATCACCCTTGTTTTGTCAAGCAAGTTTGAAATATGTCCCTCTGTATTTTATTTAATCTTGAAGGCTAACAGCACAGCAATTTTGCATTTTAAATAGATACTTGGGACTGCAAAGTTAAACATGCAAAAGCAAATCGCTTTTAATCACTTAATTATATAGCACGAAGCTGACTAATCAACCAAATTATCATTAACTGAAGAGGAAGCTTTATTTGAGCATGTGTGTGTATGTTTACACCAGCGTTCTCCCCAATGTAATTACCTAGGAGAGGAAACCTACAGGAACTCCCACTAGGTCCTGTCACAGCCAGTCACCACATCAGGCTCCTCCATCCAAACACTGAACAGCTGCCAGAGCTGACACACACACACACACA
>JAOWBC010001052.1:169432-187570 GCA_028566105.1 Hypoplectrus providencianus | reverse complement strand
GGTGATTTCAGTGACAGCAGCTGGAGGTGAGCAGAGAAAGGGGTGGACAGGAAACAGTAAAAGTCTTCCTTTTAGCAGTAAAGGTGCAGTGTCATGAATGAATGAATGAATGAATGAATCTTTATTGTCATACTGGATGATAAATGAAACACTGTCTTGTATCTGTCACAGTGGGTTAGATCGCTGAAGATCATAATTCACCACTCTAAATAGGTGAACCCCTTTTCAGCTTGCCAGCCAAGTTAACTTAAACTGATCACTGTAAACACTGATTAAATGTTGTGAATCTCACAATGGGAAATTAATTAGTTGTATTTATAAGTGTATTAGTCCCATAAGTAGAAATAAGTACATATAACAAATCTTCTACCTGGATCCTTCTGGACTCTTGACTTTGCAAAGCAAAATGCATTTTGTGTAGTTTCCTGCGGCAAAAGGCAGATGGTCTCTAAAGGTTTGTCTCATTGCAGAATAAATGATTTGGATTGGAATTATCACTTAAAGAGTGAACAAACAAGATGTCAGCTTTCAGTCAATCACATTCTTGTCAGGATAAGATCAGATTTGTGGAGGATGAAAGTTGTTTCTTATACAGATATTTCGGTGTTGTCTGACAATTCAAAAGTGACTCCTCCCTCTTGATCTGTTTGGTGTGTGACAGAGTAAGCGATGTATTTGCTGAGTGCTAATCCTCCCGGGTCGTGTGCTGAGCTTCCTAAAAGAGTGTAAAGCAACAATAGATATTGTACAACACAACAGAAAACATGACGATGTCAGATATTGAACTTGTTCATGCTGTACCGAAAAGTATTCCTCATGCTAATCTTAAAGTTAAGGTGTCTGTGATCAGCCCATCAGCTCCTCCCTGCTGACACACCTGCCTCTCATCTACTCATTTGTGAAGGGGCTCTCCACTCCAGTGTTTCTTGTGATTTCTTTTTTTGAAAACTTCTCGTGTTGCCTGCCTACATCCCTTCCCCTTGTGCTCAGGATCATCTAACCATCTCCCGCCCACCTGCTCCCGACTCCTGAAATCCAGTTCTGTAATCCCTGCGTCAGCCCTCCACCTCTCAGGTTCATGCTTTCTCTGCCCCTTCTGAGCCTACAGGTGCATCCCATGTTCCTGAATTCCTCACGTCTTAGTCCTGCCCCACAGAAATACATGGAGAGATGTGCCTTTAGACTTTTCCTCTCTCCTCGCCTGGTTTCCCTGCATGAGACTCTCTTCGAAGCATTGTCTGTTTCTAATGAGGCTCAGCTGCTAGTCGGCTTTAACATCTGGTAACGTGTGCTCAGATACAGACAGGCACTAATCATAATAAAGTGTTTTCTCTCAGCAGCCAGTTACCTGTTAAACAGCTGCACATGATTGCTCTGTTGTTCTACTGTGAACAGTCTCAAGCTCAGAGGCACGAGAATGTGATTGTAATATTTATTTATCTATTTGAATTACTTACATCTGTATTCAGGCTCTCCTGATTATGAATACAAGGTATAGTACCTCAGAACATGATTTCTTGTCCTGCTCCTGGGTCTTCCTGTGAACCTAACAGTCATATCACAGGCAGCCGTCCCATATAAAACTGTGTATTCCTGTTGTTTTCCATGCATAAGGTGTACATGACCTTCATTAAAAAACAAACAGAATTGGTTGAGTAAAAGCTTGTTATTTTATAGGTACACATTGTTTATAAATGAGTAAAGAAAAGAACGGTCTTCTTGAATTTAGTGTAATAATGTGTTGTGATAAATGTAGGAATAATGAAGGCCATTGTCTCTGTGTGATTTGATAATTTCATTTGAAATCTGAGCAAACCTTCATGAGATTCTAAGCATCTTACTGTTGATGCAGATATTTCTAAGTAAAAAATGTGCTGCCCCATGTAACTCTTAGAAATATTTAGAGGGTTGCCCTTTTTGCTCTGAGGAACCTGCATGTGTCTGCCTGACTGTAAATGCACCTGGGATTCAGTGATACGGGTTGGATGTTTGACACACTACTTACTACACTTGTATATTAACTAATCTTCGAATATGACACAAGCTTCTCTGAGTGCGACCACTTATTTTTGTCTTTTACAGTTGTATTTCTGCTTTGAAAAGCAGTAAATTTATGGGGCCTTGATGCCAAAGGATGCCTGGGTAAATTACACAACAGCAGCTAAACTGCCACTATCAGCTGTTGTCAGAGGTGCACCCATGTTAGCATTTGCATATATTAGCCTAAGTCAGGAGGGCTGTTTGCGCTGAGATAATAAAGCCAGCAGTGACTCTAGACACCTGTAAAGGCAAGTGGCAGCCTAAAACAGATCACCTATCTGACAGTTCAGCACCACATTTTAAATGAAAATCTGCCTGTGATGACAGTTTAAGCTGTTGGCCAAATATTGCTGCACAAAATATTTGAATGAATTACAAGAAAGGTTAGTTGTAAATGCAAAATCTGTGTATAGTAGAAACAAATAGTGCTTTGAATAAAACAAAATAAATTGTCTATGAGCTACAAAAAATTGCACAAATGCATTTTCAGTGTAACGCCTCTATATATTTGCAGGATGACAATCTGTCTGCACCTTCAAAACTGGTGACCACTGTTGAACAATAAATGCCATTGCTGATGATTGATTAGGTTTGGGAAAACTGCTAAAGGGAAACTTCACTGTTGCAATAACAATAGGGGTTGGGGTCTTTTCAGATACAGACAAGACACAATACTTCTAGATATTTGGAAAGATATTAACACATTAATCAGGATTGTAATTGTTAATCCTTTTTTTCTAATTCTAATTATACTTAATTGTTGCTGGCATTTTCCCTCATGTCACCCAGACTGTCCTCATTTCCTCCACCAGGAGCTGATACATCCAACTGCATTTAGTGAATGTCAAAAACATCAGTCTGAAAGAAAAAAGAAATCAATATAATTCACTGTCTGTGTCTGCCAACCAATTGTAGGCTTGTTAATGTGAAAGCATTAGAGGGCTGGGGTTCTGCTTTTCAGCTGCCTTCCATCGCATTGAAACTTCCCCATCTAGCCGTCCTGACAGTGGACATTAGTACATGTCCAAGGGTATATTATTTCCAGCCTTTCCAAAGCAATGTTCAGAATATATCAAATGTGTTTGAAATAGGCTAAACAGATTAAGAGGAGTTGTTCAAACATAAATTATGGGATGAAATGACCTGTTGCCAAGATGTTTTTAGCAGGGTCGACTTCAAAAGAGAGCCAGACATTTTGATCAACATGATGAAAGCAACGCAGGAAACAACATCCGATTGAACATAATCAATGCATATATGGGCCAAAGCAGTTTGTTAAAATAGAAAAGTAACACGATACAACAAGAGAGCATGATGTTGCGGTCGTAAGAACGACAAAATGACAGTTCCTCGTTATGTGATAAATTAGCCTTATTAAGTGCGGCCGCAATAGGCTTCCGTATCAGTTCATTTTTTACAGAGTAATCGGATTTTGGGTGCTGCAAAATACTGACGTTCTGCCTCCACTTCGGACGCATGCGCATTGCACAGACAAGGAAGCACGCTACCAGTCATGTGACAACAACAAAACTCATTGAGACAGAAGCAACTTTAACTTCTGTTGACTTTCTGAAAATAACACCCTTGATACCTCACTGTAAGTATTCGCATTGTACATATACGAACATCAATATAACTATAATTAGACTTAAAGTAGGTGGAAACTAAGGCAACGTCTTTCACCTGGTTTGCTAAGCTATATAATTATGTTCGCCACTCTATATCTAATATATACTTTTTCCTAAAGCACTCTGTTTGTGCTGCCATCTGATCCTAACAGGTCTGAAGTTTTGTTTTGAAGGTTTACCTGTCGGTTTTCCGCTCTGCTGAACTACGTAGTTTCCCCGGCTTGTCGGGCAAAGGTGCCGCAAACGGAAGGTCGTTAGCCTCTGCACTCAACCAGGATGGCTCCGCTGAAGTTCTGTGCGAACATCTCCTGGCTGTTCACGGAGCTCCCAGACTTCAGTCAGAGAATATACGCCGCTGCCTCGGCTGGCTTCAAGGCGGTGGAGGCAGCCTGGCTGTACGACTCAGACCTGCAGGAGCTCCAGAGAGCCAGGCAGGCTACAGGAGTGGAGGTGGTCCTCATCAACACTCCGCCAGGTAACAAAAATCACCGAGTGGGCACCCTCACGGGCTACACACATTGAGATGCATTCAGCAGCTGTTCATTTCCACCAGACAGTGCTGATAATTAGAATATAATGATGATGGTAGTGATGAGATGATTGTGTGTTGCAGGAGATGTAAAGGGAGGTGATCTTGGTCTTGGAGCAGTTCCTGGAAGAGAGGCAGAGTTCAGACAGGGTCTGGATCTGGCTTTGAAGTATGCAAAAGCTTTGGACTGTAAACGGTGAGGCATTGGAAAAGTCAAGCTAGCTGGAGTGATCTCTTCGCTATTCAAAAGGAACCACTACTGTGATAATATCCCGTTTAAAGCGTTTTTACGCACACAAGTGAAACGTCCACAGTGTCAATGTCACTCAGTCTGTTTAGTATAGTTTCAACAAAACTTTCTTTTAAACAAAATAAAGTTGTTACTTACAACACCACATTTCTGTGTGGTTGAAAAGCTGGTTGCTTCTCCTGGCATCTCGCGCTCCATGATACACAGGTGCATTTAACAACTCGCGCCACACATAATGACCGATCTTCTCCACCCGGTGGTAGGAGGAGCAAACAAACAAACAAACAAACAAACAAACAAACAAACAAACCAGATGGCTCTAACATTAACTTTAACGCTGTTATCACCCATAAACCCCAAACCTTAAAACAAGTGTGTAGTTTGACTAATATGCCTAAACATATTCATGGAAATTTTATTTTTAACCATAAAGCAATACACTGTGTTTAATGCAAGCACATACAAATCCTCATGCTTTCTGTAAGGCTGTGATGTACTTAAAAACGTTACATAAAAGTTAAATAATAAAATATGTAAAACTTGGTATGCTAATTCAACTGCTGCAATTGTTGACTGCAATTATTGTACTTAACTATTTTTATAACCACTTCATCTGAAATGGTACAGTTTACCTTCATCATCAGCAAAGGCACCCAAAATAAAATCTGATTATTGTTAAAGCATCTATAAGCGTGATTTTTGAATTTCCAGACATGGACATGAAAGAAAATGATATGGTAAAGATATGAAAGCGGAGTGATGCATGTGCATATTTATGAAAGCAAGACTTCACCTTATTTGATTTGCCTCGGTGCATAACATGGAGTATTTGCCATGCTTGATCAGGATCCACCTGATGGCAGGGAGGATTCCAGTGGGCTCAAACAGAGTCGCAATTGCCAAGGAGATGGAGGACATCTTTGTGCAGAACTTGCACTATGCTGCTGATATCTTCTCAGAGGTAGGTGACCTTTCTGTCCGACACATTAACAACTACTGTATGTATGTGGTAGCAGTTCATGATTCCTGCTTTCTAATACATCATTCATTCACATGATCTTACAGAACACAATGTAGATCAATATTTGAATCAGATAATTCATTGTAATGTTTTTCCACCTGTAAAATTTGTGTTTTTACACTACTGTCCAAAATCTAAACAAAACACAAATTTCTCTTTGGGTAAGGCTAGAGAAATGTTGGTCATTAATAGCATTTTATGCCGTAGATCACAATGTGTTCATATGTCACACGGTCCATGGGATGTATTGCTTTGCAACATCATCCAGAAACATAAATGCTCCTATGATTTTACGTGTAAACAAATAGTTTGTTGTGTAAAAGAAAAATACTTACTTTCCAATGTGTGTGTAGGCACTCTGAATTGTGAATATTGTTTTATTTGTTATCTATTTTATTATTATTTATGTATTTTTGTGGTCTGTCTAACCATCTGGAAACCCATCTCATGTTGTGCCATTTTTGCCCACAGGAAGGAATCACTGGTCTGATTGAGCCAATCAACACACGGGTAACAGATCCCAGGTATTTCCTGGATTCTCCTCATCAGGGTAAGACAGTGTGTCCCACTGAGACAACGCCGACACGAACCTGCCTGAACACACTGCAGATAAATTTTAAAATGACAATGCTTGAAATAAAGCTGGGACAAAGCTCCAATTGTGGATCAGTTCAAAAAACCTTTATGGACACGTATCATTAAGCTTCTCACTGCGGACCTTAAACTATACAGACATGCTGCTGCTGCTGTCAAAGTCAGGCAAATTAGGATAAAGCAACAAAACTGTAATTTTTGTTTTTAATGTTTTATGAACTAAGTTGTTGTGTTGAAGTGGTAGAATCTTGAATTTAGTATTTAAGCATTTAGGTTGAGACCAGTGAAGGGCCAGATGAGGCCCACCTCTGTCTTATCCAAAACTGAAATTAAACACATGCAGTGAATGCAGCCAATACAATTTAAATATGCACAAAAATATACCTGCATGAATTAAATTCAGACTGCGAGGGCAACATTCATCCAATGTAGCATTCACAGTGCTGTCGTCACTCGTCACAGTCTGCTTGTGATTGACAACTTTTGACCTTTGGGTCGCCCTGTTGAACGTGTGAATACTCTTTAAGAAGAGTATGCCCTTTGGATGTCATAATCCTGGTGTGACTTAAATATCTGGCCAGTAATTACCTATAGGTTGCAATAACACACACTAAAAGTGATGTAATGATATTTTCAAAAACTACATGCAGTGAATTACGACAGAACAAGGTGTGTGTGTTGTGTTGAGTGTGCTCAAAGGATTTGATGGTGTTCGGTATGAGTATTCCAGTATTTGTTCTAATTATAAACATGGGGCATCTCTGTCCTATTTCTGTCACTTCTTTTGAGGCAAACACATCTTCTGTCTGGCATATATAATGTTTTGCTACCTGCCATGAGCTTTGTATCATCCTAATATTTGTGTCTACAGCTGCTGCAATACTAGAGAAGGTTGGAAAGCCAAACATCAAACTGCAAATGGTGGGTATGTTGGAAAAGTAACTTAAAAGAAATGTGATGGAACTCTTGACTTAACGGAGGTTTGAACTGTTTCAGGATGTCTTTCACTGGCAAATAATGGATGGAAACCTGACCCAAAACATAAACAAGTATTTTCCCATAATTGGTGAGTAACATCTCTGCATTAGTTCAACACAGCATCCCAACTTTTTGGTAATCACGGTTGTACTCAAAGCTTTGAGCTTTGGGGATCCATATCCTAAATTCTTCCAGGTGTCTTATCATATCACATCGCTTCATCTCACATCACTCATCTGTTGAATGTCCAAAACATACATACATTTCATCCTTTTTCTTTTGGCTTTCCTTGTTCTGGTGACCTCTTTCCGGATTGACGCCTTGGATAACTTACTAAATAATATGTGAACTGGGTTTGATAATGACAACAAAACAGACAAAAACAACCCAACAATGCTTGCACTGCTATGCCACTGAGAATAAATATGAAACTATCATGATGTGAAAATGAGTGTTGTTGCCCAGAGCGGGTAAAAATTAATATTAAGTTTAAGAAGAAGTGGTCTTCCTCAGGTCATGTTCAGATCGCTCAAGTTCCTCAGAGGAATGAGCCTGACAGTGCAGGAGAGCTCAACTACAGATACCTGTTCAACACACTGGAAAGCCTTGACTACCAGGGATACATCGGCTGTGAATACAAGCCACTGGGTGAGAGCTTTTAGTTTAAAAATTATGAAAATTGTTGGAAAGAAATGTTCATATTTATCTCTGTCCACTTTAGGCTCCACGAAGGAGGGTCTGGGCTGGTTTAAGGATTACTCTTCACACAGCAAGTGCTGAGCACAGGTGTCCATCCACCAAGCTATATGTACATGTGTGTACACTAGCAGTGGACAGAGATATCATTATCTCTACATGAGTTTGTTAAACAAAAAGAAAGACCTGTTTCTATTTTTGGATAAAGGACCAAAAATGGGTGTGGTTTATAGTGGAAGTCATATGATATGGCAAATACTGGATTGCAGGAAGCAATCCAGATGTTTTTGCGTCACTTGTGGGGAACTTCATGCCGTTCATTTTTACATATAGTCTAAATTTTAAATAAATGCAAAACTGGGGGGTCACCACCATGACACGGAAATGTATTTTTTCTTGTCTTTCTGTTGATTCTAATGTTGTTTTCTTTCAAAGAATAAAGAGCTGAAACGCTTATTTTCAAGTGCCAAGATTTAGGATTTGGTGTATTGTCAGTCACAATAAAGCATGATTATATTATCAGATTGCCAACAAGTTGGATAAAGGTTTTCAGGTAATTCTTTGTAGAGTTGTAATTCCCTCATATTAGAAGCAATCACACTGTTCACATCTTTGTTCTGGTAAAAACAGTTCAAAACATTGTCATTGTCCTACTGCTTTATTTAGCATTTCACAGACAGTATAAATTGTTCTGTATATACATAATACATATTATACAGTGAGAGACAGTGCCGTGTTTATATTACAGAGTCAAAGAGAGTCAAAATGCTAAGAGCTAACTTGTTACATTTCACATTCAGCACGATGAATATCCAGTGTATAACATTAGCAGCTAGAATACTGCTTTGCTTGACATTTCCTCAAAACGACCACAAACAAGCTCCAACATTTGGTTTCATTCCATTGAAAATTTGTAGAAATGTAAGGCTGCTGAGTATGTCATTATGAAAGGTATTGCAGTGGATATCAAGAGTTTATGTTTGTTGTGATGTTGACTCTTAAGTGACTGGCCTCTTGCCCTCTTGTATGATGAGGTATGCTCACCAGCTACACATTTTTTTTTTTTTTTTAGAATATACAACACAACTCATGCTCATCACCCTGAATGTGTTTTTAGAAACACCTGGCTCTGATGACATGTGGCATACCATTATGCAAATCATCAAAATGTATCTGACCCATTTTCTTTCAGAAGAAAGGCAATTTCTCTCACAGTTTTCCAAATGAACTCAGGCACTTTCACTGCATAACATCAGGAGTGTGTTTCCAAAGATCTTCTACTCAAAGCTGATGTACAATAACAGTATCACTTCATAAGATGGGGAATTAAAAAAAAAAAGAAAGTAAGAAAAGGGAAAAATAAACAGAGGAAGGCACTTCAGGGCACCTGATATGGCAGTGGTATTAGTAGGTAACAGCTTTGACACTTTTGAAAAAAGAAAATCGAACTTACAAGCCGCCCCACTATGCACACTGACATGTCAGCTGTCACTCACTCCTATCAAACACTGATGTGGTATGAAGAGCTAGCAAAATGCTATCAGAAGGCACAAGATCTAACACAATTCAGAACCATTAATGAAGCTGTTGAGAATGACATTTGAGCAATTGTGTTGTCAGAAATGTTGATGGTTGAAAATCACGGACCAGCTCTACATTTTCGCATAAAGAGTCCGATTTCGGACATCTAAACAGCTGATCTATTTAGAGATATTTCTCTGTCAGAGATGAAGAGAAATAAATGTACCAGTGGCTTTTCCACTGTTAAAAACACAATGTTTCCTCCACTATTACGTAAATAGAATGTGTGTCAGAGCACCAGCCTCCAGGGTTCTCCAAGTCCTGATCCAGCAGCTTTTTTGTCATTATAGAGACATGGAAATGTCTAATCTACTAACACTTTCACTCAGCCTTTTCAGAACGATCAAGTATAACCATAAAGTTTTCATTTGCAGGCCTGATTAGTTACTGTGAAGCCACCTTCCCATGTGCTGGATCAGCCCCCTTAGTTGACTTCGATGCATCTTGTCTCTTTGTGAAGTTACAAGATGATTGTTATTTTTCACATTAAGCCCAGTTTAAACCTTATGTGGTTCGCTCTGACTGATCTGAGGATCTGGTCCAAATTTCTGTCAGATTTAATGTTGTCATTTGATGCTCTGTTTCTGGATGGCTTTTTTGAATGAACTTTTTTTTTTGTTAAACTGTTCAAAAACAAACTGTCTGGGGATTCTGTGCTATTCTTCAAAGTCAGCTCCCTGAATTGGCTGGTAAATCCATCCATACAGCATTAACATAAAAGTGGCAGGCTCTTGTGACAGAGAAAGGCAGATTATAACATGTTGCGTGAGTAAATCCAACACACAAGATGAACCAAAACAGTGTTTACCCAGCTCTATCTAGTATTCAATTTCACACTTGTGAGTTAATTTCTCGTGACATTAGCAGAGGTTTAATTTGTGCGAAGTAATGTGCCACTGTAATAACATGCTGGAAAATCCTGTTTATACATTGCAAATTGCCTTGGCTCAATTAATTCAACAATAGGCAGTTTTATACAGTTTCTGTACTCCATATGTGCACAGAGAAAAATTAATTTCTCTGTAATGCATTGGGAGTAATGAGAAAAACACCCTAATGCTTGTGATATGGTTGCTCTCTCACAAATCTTACACACAGCTAACAGCTCCAGTGTAAATAGTGTTCATGCTGCAGCAGCATATTATGTACCTGGAGGATTTAAAAAGTTTATCCACTGTGAGGCAGATCCCAGTGGTATCAGCATTGGTTCATACTGGAATATCTCCATATATTCCTATTCAAAACAACTATAACTTCACATAGTGACACCATCCTTCATGGGCTGAATCCCCATTTGACGACCTGTAGAATTAATTTCTGGATGCAACCAAAGCTCTGCAGGAATAGAGGATATCTATTGGGGTTACAGTGCACACATGGATGCCTAGTTAAATGCAAATACAGCTCATTAAGGCAGGGACTGAGCTAGCTAATGGAGGTTTTCTACACCCCAATTAGGCGCCTTTTCATTTTTATTAGGATAATTTTACAGACTGGTCTGTGGTTCGGTTAAATGTGTTTGGATTTTTTTGGGAGGAGCCCATTCATGTTTGAGTGCATCTGACAGGGCATTGCATAAACACTGTTTTTATATAATGCATTTAAGGCTGCTCTTCTTAAGGCTGGTAGAGCTGAGCTTAACACCGCGGTAGGTGGTTGCTCTCTGGGCGAGAAACAAGAAGATTTTCCCCCAAAATTAACTTCTTGTCTTCTGTACTGCTGTTTTCTGACTCCATATGTCAGTCCGGATCACATGAATATGTGTTTATAACAGTCCCGTCCAGAGGTTATAGCAGGCGGTGTTGATGACGGACTCCAGGTGATGATACATTGATACCAGCTGGGGAGGAGGGCTGCTGCTGGCCTGCTGCTGTGATGGCAGCGGCTCCCGAAACACAACCTTTAGGCTCTGTAGGACGAAGAGACTTTGCTGACATGATTGCACAACTGTAGCATAATAATAGAAATAATAAATAAATTGATTTTTATACAACTCTGGAACAAATTAAGGGGCCACTGCAATATGATCAGTTTCTCTTGTTTTATAATTTAAAGGTTTGCGTTTGAGAAAAATGAACACTATTGTTTTATTCTCTAAACTACTGGCAACATTTCTCCCAAAATTCCAAATACAAATATTGTCATTTAGAGCGTTTAATTCCCAAAAATGATAACTGGTTATAATAACAGAAAAGGATGTAGTGTTTTCAGACCTCAAATAATGCAAAAGAAAACAAGGTGCATAGTCATTTTAAACAAAACAAGATGAATGTTTCACTTGGGAAGAGAACAGAAATAATTTTTTAATGGAATAATCCTGATTTCAATCACAACTTTCATACACCTGTAAAGAAACACTTGGAGTGGTCTCTTGTTTTTTTCCAGAGCTGTAATATATAATTTTATAATATATAATATAATATAATTTTATCTGTATAATAACTCACTGTTTTTCCAGCCTGGGTGTCCAGAAAAACCAGAACAAAGCAGTCAGTGAACTTCTGGTTCAGAACAGCCTGAGATAAAGAGGACGGGCATGAATATAAGTTACTGCCAATTAAAAGAAATGCATCAACTTTCTTTGTTTGAAACTTCTTTACGAAGAAAACGTCTTTTGGTAACAACAAAAGTTTCTTCTCCTACATTTCTATTTAAATGTTTCTTTCCCTCAACACAGAAACAATGTCTTCTGGTTTACTAGTTCTATATTCTAAACTATAGGGTTATATCATGGTCATTGGTTACACCGTAACATTTAAAGGATAGGCCTGATTATATTCCAGATAAAATCTATACGTATCCATATATTTTCACTATATGGTTGTCATTGTCCATCCATTATCCTAAACCACTTATCTGGCCCTGGGTTTCGGAGGGCTGGAGGCGATCCCTGCTCATATTGGGAGAAAGGCAGCGTGTCACACGGCTGACACACAGAGACAGACAACCTCATTCACTCCTATGGGCAATTTAGAGTAGGCTGCATCGGGAGGACACGCATGGGTTCTCTTCTCACAGAAGACTACAGTTGTTTTCTGGTCCAGACATCACACTGGGCTGTATTGGATCCCTGAAGTCAAATGATTTTGACACCCCTGGTTTAGAGTCCTATTTGACATTTAAGAACTATCAGCGTTAAAGTTACTCTGCTATTAATAAGATGATGGTTCCCATGTTTTATATACATCACACAGAAGCCAGAGAGATGCTGAGGCAGCCTTGGTCGGCTGAGAAAAGTTACCCTTGCAACTTTCAAACACCAGTTAAACCTTTATAGATGTTATGCTTCATTGCTCTCACGAAAAAAAGAGAACAGAGTAAAAGGGCATCTACTCACTAGATACTGAATGCCATTGTCATCAAAGTGTCTGCAGCTTTGAGGGAAGCGGCTTAGCAGGACCTTGATCAGACTCTGGTACCAGGCTGGACTCATGGTCAGGAAACAGTCCTGGAGCAACACATGACACATTGCTGTTACAACCACCGGCCTGTCATTCATCATTATACAAATCTTAAGACAGTGTCCCTATCTGCTTAACTGCACATTCAATTGACTATATGCATATGAATGTATGTGTATATAAATATGTATGTGAAGAATGACAGCGTGACTTAATACCACACAAACAAAATGTCTGTATTGAACACATCCATGAAACATTCTTAGTGCTGATGGAAAAAGTGACCTGAATCCTGAAACTAATGTCTGTGCACATATTCTAAGTGTTAACTTTAGCCAACATTTAGTAAACTGCCTGTCTGCAGCTTTAACTTTAACAGCAACTTCTTTCTTCACCTGGGATTAAGCCTTGATACAAGAGCTGCACCCAAATTGGCATTGTGGGTGCTGACTCAAAAGCTTAAGTGAGGATCTTACCAGCTGTGGGTCAATCTCCCCCACCGAGCGGCTCTGCACAGCCTCCAGCAGCTCCTCCAGCTCACTGAACGACAGCTTTGTCAGCTTCAGTTTGTCCAGGGCCAGGTGCTCTCCGTGGAACAGCCTCCTCCACAGGTTGTCCCTGCGGCAGTGGCCCATGGCCTGCTCCACGCTGGCCTGGATCTGTCTGCGGGCCGACAGTACCTCGTTGTTGAGCAGAGGGAACAGAGGGGAGGGGTAGAGCAGCTCCTGAGCTTCTGGTCCACCCCCTGCCAGAGGGTAAAATTCATTGCCGTCGCTCGGAGCCAAAGCAGCTGCAGCCTCAGAGGAGGTTTCTTCCCACAGGTCCTGCTCGGCCCCTCTTGACCCGCAGGCCTCTGCCCGATTTGGGGGGATCCGGCCACCCAGCTCACCAGGTTCACGGTGAATCTGAGGGAGCTTCTTGAACCGGCGCATGTCAGCAGTGAGGCGGGGGAAAAGCTCTCTCTGACTGGTCATGATCACGTAGAACCGCAACCTGCACGAGATATATCAGAGTATACATCGCAAAATGGACTCAACATGATCTTGCCCAGTTTTGCCAGCAAGGCAGATTAAAAAAAAGGGATTTTGTACAGTATTTGAAAGTCGTCAGTGCTACAACAAGAGCTGACGTTAACTGTTCAGTGATTCCACCAAGATAATTTTTTAACTGAAACTTGTCCTGCTCAATGCAATTCTTTACAAACAAAACGGTTACAATATCTAATAATTAAAATGTCTGCATTATGTGTTTCTGTATCATTGGGACCTACCTTAAAATGATCAATGTGCATATTTTATCAGATCTTCTTAATCCAGTGGTATCAAACATTCTAACCTAGCTACTCAAACTAGCTGTATTTTTACAAAAATGTAATTTCAGCACAAAATGTGTTACACAAATACCCAAAATTACTGAAAAAAACTAGGACACATATTTAAGCATGTAAATGGTCTTCAGAAAGTCTTAAACCCCTATACAGTTTACTTTTTTATTAATACCTTAACCAATTATTTAGTTAATTCAATCATCTTAAATGATTGACGAATTGCTAAAAAATCTTGCTTAATTATTCATTCACATGTCTTTACCTCAACAAATGCCTCTCCCCATCTGACTGTTCCTCAAATGGAGCAGCATTATGGCACACCACCAGGGACACATCGAAGTCATCATGGTGGTGCAGGCCCTCTAGGTCCTTATAAGAACCAGAACTAAAGCAAGAAAGGGGACAGGAAACCGGAGGCTGAAACAAAGCGCTTCATCTCCTTTAAATAAATGATTCATGAGTCTAAAGTGCTCTTACCTGTTCCACAGAGCCACTAGTGCATACTCGTGCAGGTCAGGAGTCCCTTTTTTGTTGTCCGTGGTGACTGCAGCCTTTGACATGCGTAGTGGCTTCATGCCGTAGGTGCTGGCGTGGTCAGTGATGTAGTTGTAGAGCTGATGAGCTGTTATCATCCCGGTTGAGATGGAGAAGCTCCCTGATACAACGTGACAGAGACAAAGCATTCAACTGATTATCACCCTCTGTACTTTTTAAGCAGCATTATTAACCCTTCAAGTATGTAAAGTTAACCTGATATGCTTAATTGTATTTTTAGGTTTGAATGTTTTACCTCATGATATATTTCTTAATATTTGAATGGAAACATTTCTAACTTGAGATTTGTGCAAATTTCCAGATTGATGCGGTTGTATTGACCATTAATATGCTTTAATAAACAAAGAGTATAATCGCCCAAATAAAAACTTGCTTTGGTATCATTGACATTGTGTTTGTGAGAAATCATATCTAAATTAAATGGTATTTCTAAGCATTATCAAGATAAAATAGTCTAAGACAGGGAAGGTATCAAAAATTTAAAGGCTTTGGCTTTGATTTGTAATGCATTGTGAAGGGTTAGGGTTAGGCATTGTGAAGGCAATCTGCATAATACATGATTCATATTCATATATATCATATAAACTTAAGCCTGAGCCAAGACAGCAGCGTTAGCTAGCATTGATCTTTTTCTACTTTGAGTGGAGTGTGATTAACATGGTATGTCAATGTGTCTTGCTGTATTCACATATAACGGCCTTTAAGAAAGACTTTGCATCAAAGTCACCTTGGAAGACATGGTTGCGACCAAACTTTGGTATGTCTGGGTGATGGGAGATGAAGTCGTCCAGGAAGTCGGTGAGCTGGTAGCCCTGACGCAGCGTCATGTGGCAGCCGACCAAGTACTGGTGAACCACTCGCAGGTGGAAGTCGTAGCTGAAGGAATGAACGTGCATCAAGTCTCGCACCTTATCACACTCCTCAGTGAAGAGCATGGAGAGCTGGAACAGAGGGGTGGACACAGTCACTAACCAGCATGGGATGACCAGCAGACAGTCACAGGGAAACAAGTATTTTCTCAATTGCAAAAGCTTGTCTAACTCCAAGATCAAGCTTGTATTTTTCTTGACACACCACTGAAAAACTGAATAGAATCTGGCATATACCATCACTTTCTGTAAAAGGTTATCTGTGTAATCTTCCATGAGTGAACCTACTTTGCATTTGAAGGAACATCTTGCCATTCTGCCTGCTCAGACTGCTTTCTGCCATGCACCTTGAAGCCTAAAGCTCCGTGACTCCCACTGTTCCTTGGTGAGAGCCTTTTGTACGCAACTCTGATATCAATCAAATTCATTACAGCATCTTATTTAATTAAATCCTACATCAAAAGAGGGCTGACAAAAGCATTAATTGCAATTGTAAATGGCTGCAGTGAAAGGCAACGGGGTGCAGTTAATTACAGCACGATGAGAGTTTACAGGGAGAGCTGAATGCTACTCCTGCCTTCACTTTAATCTGGACCATTTGCCTGGAACCTGTACAAATAGGCTTTTTAAACGCACTTTCTTACGCAGGGGAACTTTCATCTTTGTGCCAGTTCGAGACCTCTTCCCGCCTCAACACAGGTATTAGCATACGGCCAGGAGGCTGTCAACATCATTCCCCTCTTCACATAGATAAGGAATGAAAAGATGAAAATTAACGTTTCTCTCCCTGGTGGTGTTCCTGCAGTCTGGCTGACAAATTAGGTGTGACCTCTCGGCCAACTATTGATGGAGCCAGGGGGCCATCGGGACAAAAAAAGATCTCTATAGCTCAGAGGCAGCACATGTCCTGCATGTGTCCTCTTAACTATGCAAAGGTTTATCATTTCCTTACCTGTTATCGCAAATGTTCCTCATTTGAGCTTATTAAATACAGTATGTAACTTTGACAAAAACTAATTGTAAGGTTGAGTCACTGCAGCTCGTTTCCTGTCACACTTGCTCAGTGGAAGTGAAATTAATGACAGTGGTCACATTGACGGGAGAAGCTGTAATTATCTTGTGCCATACAAGAAGAACATACAAAAGCAAACTGATTTAAAAAAGACAAGACGTGTCATTGTAGGAAAGCTTAAAAATTGTGACATTCATCAATTTTTGTCTATGAAACTATAAAGTTGTACCCATGCATTTTACCTGAAAAACAGAATAAATGAAACATGATTTTTTTTGCACATACAAACACCATGTAATTTGGGTGGAAAGTAGAAAATTTACACACAGCTTGCTGATACAGGGATTTGACCATCCTGGAACATTTGGACCATGTTACCTTTAAATATAGCAGAAGATTGATTGTCTTTGTTTAGTGAGGACCTCCACTAGGATTATACAAATACAGGGGATACAGGGATCATGAATCCAAGTTAAAATATTACAGGCTTTATTAATACAGTGGAATATGACATTTCACATGACATGTCCACAAACCACATAATCCTACATGTGATTTAGTTTGGGTGTCTATATTGTTTGCCTTATTAATAAATAATCCATATCTTTGTCAGATGTTTTATTCTGTATTTGTTTTTCAGTTGTTTCAAATAGTAGGTCAGACTAAGATGCCTGTGACCTTCTTGGTAAATGGATGGTTGACTGGTTGACCATCAGTCTGTTAAGATGGAAGTTTTCTCTGAGCATATGAGAATGCTGTAAATAAACTAACGTGGTAAATGATCACAGAGTTGTAATCCTGTATATCAACTGAGCCCTCTGCAATGTCACATAACTTTGGTTTCACTGAAATATGAACCAATTCAGCCCCATAAAATGGAATCAAATGTTACAGTCGGATGATATGATCATCTTGAGCGTGCAGAGCAGCAGCAGTTTTTAGCCCCATGTTGTTTAATGATTGGCCATTTCAGCCCCAAAAGCTACTGGAACTGATAGTGGAAGTAGACCCCGAGGATAGTCCGAGCTCCAGTCAAACCCTGGCAACCAAAGATGCAAGAGGAAACACAGAAGGATTATCAGAGAAAGGGCAGAGGGGACCACAGTGGTTGAACAGCCACTTTGAAAACACAAGCTGAGACACCCGCAACACCCAAACCAGCAAGCACGGAGACGGACAGCCTGTTCAAAGTCAAGAAAGCGAGGGTAATCACAGGGGGGGCTTCTCTCAGGCTTGAACCTCAAAACAAAAGAGATTTTAATACTTGACACTTGCCCAAGTAAGACCAGCATATGAGACACTACATCGAGCTAAAGCTGGCTTGGTACCAGCTGTATGTCGTGGCAACTGTAGCTCCCATGAAAGAAGAAGGTACGAAAAAAACACTTTATCGAACACGGAAATCCATTCATTCCCAAAGAGACAAAAACACAGTCATGTAGATTTGGAAAGGAAGAGACCAGGACTGATGGCAGCAAGCAGAGTGGCGGGGAGGGGTGAAGCCTGATTGTAGTGAGACACCCCTCCCTTGAGAATGGCTGGGACATACCGCACAGTCAGATACTGGGGTGGCATCTGGAAATGGCTTGCAACGAGGTTTGGTGAGGAGACTGCCCTGATGGAGAGATGACATAAGGTGGGACTAGGCAGACAGACA
>JAOWBC010001052.1:147184-160436 GCA_028566105.1 Hypoplectrus providencianus | reverse complement strand
ATGCACCACTGTCCTCTTCCCCACCAGGAAGAACAGTGAGGTGTGAGGTTGATCTGACTGACTCATGATGTGAGGGTGGAGGAGAGCAGGAGCAGGAGTATGAAGGAAGACAAGTTGTTAAATATGCTTAGCAAACAGTTTTGTCACTGGAGGCCCATTTAAAAAAAAAATATTCAGACCTCTCTGTGCCAGAGCTGATCATAAATAATCCAAGAGAAAGAATGAGAACTGACAAGGACTAAATTGCATTGAAGTAGTTAAGTGTTCCAGCTAGAAAAAAAGGCAGTTGTTGTGACAGGGTTGTATTTCCAAGATATGATCAACATTAGAGGTACCAAACACAGGGGTAAGAATCAAGAATAAAAATGCTTAGTCGCATGGCTGAGAGATCCTGTTTGGCTTTGTGCTGCCGAGTCCATCAGTCACATATTGATCTGCAGCTCCATATCTAATCCAGGAGGTCTCGCGGTTTTGCTGAGATACCCAAAACAGAAAACAAGTCTGAATAATGCAGCTACAAGCTCCGATGGAACTGCAGGTGACAGGAATATGGGAAAGAATTTAGAGATGGCGTCTGTCCGCCAGTGTTTGTATTTAATGTCAACTGGAGCACTGTTTTCCCCTCAAACTCTTTTTTTCCCCATTCTAAAAGTCATTCAACTTACTAACAACTCACCATCTACTGTTCATTAATGGCTTGAATATCACATCCATCTAAAAGCAGGAAAATTTGTTTGTTTTACTGATGTGTGTCTTAAGACAAATAATATTTGAAGAGGCACAGATGCACTGGAAGACCATAACAGAATGGTTGTTATGTTGCAAAAGTACGAAATATTCAATATCACATTGACATTTGTATGTCTCAGCATGTCCTTCTGTTCATTCGATTTGTCTAGACATGTGAAAGAGGTTTCATAGCAATGAACCCACAGGGCTGTCACTTAACTCTGTAGTCCTCTTCAGCCTGACAGAGCACCTCCCAGCTGACCCCCATCACTCATCTCTATGTGAGGTTATATTGATTTACTGAAGCCTGGCTCATATTTGGAAGGAATTATAGTCACTGCAGTTTAGTTAGGACAACCCAGGTCCATTTGGTTAGTCCGAATGAAAGTGAAATTGATTATTTATTTTGTTCCATATTTAGTGGGGGCAAAGTGATGGAAATATACAGGCATTTTTATTTCTTATTAAGTCTTATTCTCTTAAGTTAGTGGTAGCGTCCCGATTACATTTGATTATACTCTGTGCTCTGGTGTTCTGACAAAAACCAAAAAAAACCCAACGTTTTTTTTCCAAAGTGTTGCGATCAGACACCTGTTTAATCACAGAAGGCAGCCTTGATGCACTTCTACCACAATCAGCTTTTCCCACGAAGGTGAAGGAGGTGTTGAAATACTTGAATAATCCCTCTATGCCTACAGAGTGAAGCTAAAGTTTGGGTGTCATCACGGTGCAAATAAAAAAACAAGTGCAGCAAAATAATCCAACCATTACGAAGGTAGATACATTTTCACTTAAACAATTAAATGACATGAGAAACGCTGCAAGCGCACAGGTAGTGACACAGTTATGGGGAGCCACCAGAATTCTTCCCCAGGATACACCAGCTGTATGAAATCTGCCCCAGATGTTGACCTGACAAGCTGATTCCACCTGAACTAGCAGCCTGCTCTCCTCAGCAGCACCCAGCACCCATCGTCTGATACAGGAGGCATTACAGCTGCTATTTCATCAAAGTGTCAGCACGTCTGTTTGTGAGGTCGTGGATTTTATCTTTATTTTCATTAATGTCCTGCTAAGGTCTGACTGCCTCCTTTTATTTTTCAGATGAAAAAAGGTAAAAATCTTGTAAAATCCATTCTAAGAAAGTTGACCAACCTCCAGTATAAATTATTTCAAGATACAAATAACTGACCATTGAATGTATTTAAATGCTGTGTGTTAATATAGAGCTGAAATGACTATGTTTGTCTTTACCTGCTTTGAGTCCATTTCGTGCATGGGTGCGTCTGAGAAGCAGTAGTGATGGAAGAGGCCCATCTTCTGGTTGAGCAGACAGTGGACAACATGAGCCCTCGCGTTCTGCCACTTCACAAGGCGGACGAGCTCACGATTCAGAGAGGCGCCCAGGTCCACAGACCAGTTATAGCTGTACAGGGTCACCTAAAGCGATAAAGGTTACAACGTGGCACGTAAGCAGAACTGCAGATTAGACATCATGTGTTTCCATTGTTATGTCTGTACTTTTTTACTTTTTTAACCGACGGAGGGGGGAAACTGTCCTCATGACAATCAGAACCTTTGGTATTTGTAAGAACTCTTTGCTCTCTTGGCCTGAGGGACATTCACAAGACTGGGGCTTCCATATGCCAAGTTACCTTTTTGTCCAGGATGCTGATGAAGAGGAACCTCTGGCGCGGAGCCAGTCCTGCCCCTGCCTGGCTGGAACTGAACCAGTCACTCTGCTCCAGAGCCTCGAAGCGCTGGAAGCCCTTATGAGCTGAGCAGGAGAGAGAAACTCAGTGAAACGGCAAAGTAATATGAATCAAAGTCAGACAGAACACAGACTCCCTACTGATTGTCAGGACATTCTTTTATCTGTTCATAACCAAACTGTACCAACCTGACCTTTGTTCTATTCATCATATTTGAACATTTACTGGGGTTACCCAGGATTCTCTTGGATGTTTCCAATGTTTGGTGTAGAACTAAGTGAAAGCGTTACATTTAAAGTGAAGCTGGTCTGGAAAGTCAAGCCGTTTGCCAGAGAAACAATGATCAGTGGGAGAAAAAACACTGAGAAGGAGTATTTTTTAATTACCAGACAAACATGTTAGGAATATTATATTGTTCAGGTTCTAGTGTCTACATATGTTATGGACATTATATTTTAGTCGGAAGGAAATGATGAAGTAATGCCATAAACAGAGAACACTCACTTGGTATTTCAGGCACCATAAGATTTAACGGATGCTTCTACTCTGTTCTCCAGCAGCATTCACTTTCCTGTCAGCTCTGACACATTCTGTCTCTCCTGTCATTGCAGAGTTGGCCACTTTGCTGCAGTAACTATAGATTTGCCAATTTTGATCTGCTTGCCTGGTTGTGACTAATGTACCCACTCTGTTCAGAACCTGCATGTCCTTGACATGTTTTGGACGAAGTATATATCCAAAGTGGACATTTATGACTAAAACAACTCATTAATAAGCATATTTTTGATATTTTCACATCTCTTTCATTTCATTTTATTAAAGTAGTTCATGTTATTTTAAAATGTTTGTTTTTTCTTTTTATAGAAACTTGTTGAATTCTACTTTGATGCCAGAGCGCAGCACAAAGTGCAGCTCTGCACGGCTGAAGTGGCAAATATTCATGCAGACTGACGTTTGCTGTGCCAGGTGTATTGGCAGGGCTTTGAGCTTACTTCTTTTTCTTTTTTTTTTCCTTTTCCTTTACTTACTTTTGTAAGTAGTTATAAATTCATTTTTCTTAATAAAAGATTACGTTCAAATATCAGATCACAAATCACAAACAGCAGTACATGTAATAATAAATATAGACACATAACCATACGTTGTCAAGTGCTGCTTCAATGCATTTCACACAGGAATAAAAGATCTTTTTAGCTTTTTAAACAAGCATTCTTCTAAATTTGGAGGTCCTGATCCCTATCTGGGTTGATCAGCTTCAATTATTGATAAAATATGACTGAATTCTGTGGCATGATCAGCAGATCTTCTCATGTGTTGGGAGTTGTTGGAACTGTGAAACACACAGTGATGTCTCATCGTAGTTTCCACAAATGATGCCTGGCTGAGTGCAGGCAGTGGCTTTCAAAGAGCCAAAAGATTTTGGCCTGTCATGAGGTTACTTGTGAAATTAATGTTTATTATTAACAGCTGACATAATACTCTGCCACAGAAGTTTGTCATTTTATCTGGCTGAAGCATCAGTGCCAGCTAAAGATGGGAAAATCTGTTAGCGTGGTGCTCTGCCAGCCTCTCCTGCTCATACCGGTGTGCCCAGATCACTGCTGACATTCACATATTTTAACTTTTACTTGCGCTGTAGAGCCATGATTGATGGCTCTGTCCAAGCTGTTTGTTGACTAAAACATACATTAAAACACAGCACTTTAAAGCATCCCATCAGCATCAGTGTGTTAAGCTGAAAGGCGAACTTACGTGTGAACCTATTTAGCACTGGGGTGTTTTCCTCATCTGAACTGTCTTCTGTAGGCAAACAGAGATGGTACAAACAGCAAGGCGGCATGGACATTGAAACACACAGCCCGACACAGAGTGATGTAAGCGCACACTTTCAAAGGAACAGATATGTTAGGCAGCTGCTAGCATGGACATAGAAATACAGAAACAAGGAGCAGCAGAAAGGAGAGCATGTTGAAAGCCTCGACACAAAATGCACATGCTTTTCCTCTGGTTAAGATTAAAACAGGTGTTAGCCACATGCTGATGACAGAAGTTTATTCGCCAACACAGGCCTGCATTAATACTTAATAGTAGCTCCTCTGCATAATAGTTTGTTTTTCCAATTTAGTTTCAGCGACATTCAAATAACACTTTAATTATACTGTTAATTGTTTATTAATTTTCTTTACACTCAGAGTATTTCCTTTGAATTTGTAGTCTTAATTGCCTTCCCATAATTATGACTTAAGAAACAGGCCCCATTTTGCAGTCAGAGGAAGCAATTCACCGAGTAGCACCTAGCTTGCCAAAAACAAAAAGATAAGGAACTGATTTTTGTTTGATCTGAAGCAGTGCTGATATCAATGTCTGCCAAGAAACTCCAGGGAGTCCATTTTTCACATTTTGCTTCAATGCGTGTGTAAAATACATTCAAAAAGTATGTGTGCCTCGACTAAGCTTATGATTTTGGTTGTGATAAGGTTTTCTCAAGAGCTATTTCACAGTGAAAGTGTTTGTAGTCACTGACTTAACATAAACACTCTTACTACAACTTTGTCCAAAGACATGTTTTTGCTTAGAAAAATCACAAAATATAAAATATTTCCAGAACTTGGTTCAAATTTGGTTATTCAGGTTAGTCCATAAAACTCCATGCAAATCTGCTCAGAAAGTTTAATTTGTTGTTACTTTGTAGGACTTTGCTTCCCCAACTTGAAGCTTAGAACCTTAAAAAAAGGTAAGCAATCAATCAAAAAAAAAAAAAAAAAACTACCTGCAGATGAACTTTGACTAATAATCATTCAGTGTGTAGCCTTGTTAATGCTGTACAGTTCTTCTGGCTCTGCAAGGGGGAAGCATTGGGTAGCACTGGCAGCAGGTGACCACTGGTTAGAGAAACTGGCCGAGCAGTTACCTTGCTCTGTGCTGCAGTGCCACTGATGGAAGTTGCGCCCAATGAGGATGAAGCTCCTTGCGGCGTCCAGAGGCTGGCTGAGGTTCTGGACGAGAGGGAATGGCACAAATATGGCTCCGGTTTGGGGACAGCTAAAAAGGAAAAATAGTAAGTTATTATACAAACACAAAGCCAATTTCTGACCACAAAATTTGTATTTGCTGGTGCATAAATAAGGAACTCCTGTGGCAAAATGCTGAGCGCATGCCAACTGTCAGCTGGTTACTAAGAGATGAAAACCACTAAAATACAGGCAAAGAACTCTGAGTAATAGAAGCAGTAATAACACCATCTGGCAGGTGATCACCACAGGCAGTTGGACTGTCAAGTGGAGTGTACCAGTAAAGATTTTCTCTGTAATAATATTCTCTATGGGACATGATCAAATCGCTTGTACTTTATACCCAGCACAAAAAAAACTCACCTTGTCTTTTCAAATGCCTTCACTGTTGTGTCACTGGCCAGAGAGCTGACCAAATTCACAATCTCTGCCAAGATGGAAGGCAGCAGGAAGTGTGAAGCCATTTCAGCTGTGCACTGCTGAATGGAGGGGCAACCTGTTTCAGACAGTAAGAGTTACTTCAGAGTACAGAACATAAAACCTCAGAAGATGCAGCACGTCTTAAATTATGTTAATATTGTGGACTTAATGAATACTTACCAAGCTTAGTCATGAAAGTGATCCATGGCTGGCAGGTTATCTGGAAAACGGGGTGTAGAGTGCCTGCATCTCCCTCCTCCAACTGAGACACCTGCCTCCTGCACAAACACAAGCATCCAGGCTGCATCAGGGCATATTTAAAGGTGCTGCTGCACGAAAAAAAAGGTGTGTGCTTGAATGCTTAAAGAGTCTCATCAATAACGTTGACTGATTGGTCAGGTGCTGAGACCTTTGGCTTATCACACCAAAGTGTTCCATCTTGAACCCATGCTGCTGTAGGAGTATTGCTTTGAATAAGGTGTGTGGTGTGGACACTCCTAGTAAGTGTTCACATATTAACAATCTACTTCTAGCTATTTGTTTTCTTAATAGCATTAGGATCAAGGGAATATAGTTCACAGTACCTCCCCCAGAGGTTACAGGAAGAAACACCTCTTTTTGAATATTAAAGTTAGCATTCATTTTGGAAATCTCCTTCACTTCAAACTATAAAAATGCTAAAAGAGACAATCTTTAGTGACGGAAGCCAAAGTGATACCCTACCTCTGTGCTTGCTCCAGTTCCACAGCCATAGCTTTCTCCTGGCTCCACTGCTGCTTGACGTTCTCCGTCTTGTGTCTTCGTCGTGCCACTCTGCTCTCCTCAGCTTTCTCCTGCACAATGTCATCAGTTGTCTTTGGGCTTCCAAGCTCTGATGAATCTGGCTTACTCTGCAAGGGTGCAACAGAGCACAGTTTAGTCAAAAATGTCCAATACACGCTCACGCGAACGTAGGAAAAACCGGGCTCTATCTGAGGATCTCGGATGGTTCACAACAACAGATGGAATAATAAAGTTTAAAATACCTCAGAAGTGGTTACGGAAATTTGCAACAAGCCAGTAAATGTTTACATACAGTATCATTGTTCGGACATCAGATATTACTATTTTAACATGCAAGTCTAAACTCTGGTTGCAGTCATCAAGGCTACAGCAGTTTTTGGAGATTCTAGGCTCATGCTTCAGATGCCTCAAAGAATAATTTGCATTTCTGTTGGAGAATTTATATTTAATATGCCATGAGTTTTCTCGAGTTAGCTCTAAATGTCAATCACTATCAACTCCCTGTGGATTTTGTGTGTTGGGAGACGAGCACAGCACACTTTCATGTTTAAAAAATCTGAACTCCCAATATGCTTACAGAGATTAAATATGAACATAGTGCAGGTTTTGATCTGTGAGTGACATCTGGCTACCCATCAGAGCATCCTGATATCTTCTGGTATGGGGTGTGCTGCTATAATTTTTTTAATTGTTAATATTCAAATCAATTATTATATTGATCCATGACTACTCTGTAGTTTAAGCACTGTTTACAACTCTTTAAAGAGATTAAACTCAATCACAAAGTATAAACTGTAAAAATAAAAGCAGGCAGCATATTCATACACAAATTCATTACAAATAATTGGCAAACGTTGTTATTAGCAAAATGCATTATTTTGGTTTTTTTTTTTTTTAAAAATGTGATTTAATCAGAAATAGTCTTTAATCTTTACTGAGGCACAGTCCAAAATCATACTCATATGCAGAAAACTATTCAAATCAAAACCTGAGCCCTTACAGGATGATTAATAAATAAATACAGTAATAACTTTTGACGTTTCAGCTTTTATATGTGGGCTTAACTTGTTCAGGAAACTTTAGTGTGTTGGTATTCATATATTTTTTGGTAAACAGTAAGAAATATACAGAGAAGCCTAAATAATATTGCAAATGGCTTCAGTTAGTTGAAATGTCTGCATGAATATACTATAAATCTGACCTATACCACCCACTTACAATGACACATGTATATTGTAATAAATTCTAATGTAGCCATTGATTTCTCTACACAGAGCAGAGCCTTTATGATTAAAGCCTTCAGTCTCTAGAATAACTGACCAGTATGTCCCAGAAGCTCCGGCGGGTGCTCTTGCTGGTTGGTGTGGTGGACTCTGGCGTGTTGGGCCCTGTCTGGGGGGCGCCACCTCCAGCTTGAGTCAAGGTGATGGGAGAAGGGCTGCTCTTAAAGACCCGTGAGCCGCTGCGCTGCCTGGGGCTGTCCTTCACTTCCTTTGCCTCAGGCAGAGGAATCAGCTGTCCTGAAAACACATTTTGAACAGAGTCAACCACAAACAAGGAACAGATATTCATAGATGTGGATTTCACACTTTGGATGTTTTTTCTAATATTGAACACACAACATAATTAAGCAACTAAAGACATTTTATCAGTATAAAGCAAGCCGATCTAAGTCTTTTCCCTTATATTGAAAATAGTGACTTAAAATTGTATCAGAATAGAAAGAAAGATTATCATTATCTTCCAATCTATGAGAGCTTGTGCATCAACTAACCCTGGTCTGTTTTAGCTGTGCCCACGCTTTATTTTTCATAACCTACTACTTCTTCAAGACTGAGTTTGCCTTAACCTAAATTTAAAAAGAAAAAGAGTTTGGTTCTTATTTGATATCATAATGCTGTGTAGTTCCATCCCTCAGCAGGTTGAATTCTTTTAACACAGTTACAGAAGAAACCTTCACCTTTAGCCTCTTCTCTCTGAGCCTTGGTTGCTGGGCAAAGTACACCCACACAAAGAGGATTCGGTAACACTCGTAGCTCCATCACGACGTCGCAGAGTGCGTGGCGCAGCGCCCCCTGCAGTTTATCACTCAGCTGCAACGGGCTGATGTTGCCTTGTTCCCAGATGTCAAACCGCACGAACAGCTGCAGCTCTGTGAGAACACAACGAGACACAACAGTGATTGGTGGGTCGGCTTGACACTCTGCCTTTGACTTAGTAATCCCACATAAAAATAATAGCCAAGTCTCCCTCACAGGCTTCTACCTTATTTGCACAGGCTTAGAATAATAGAAAACTACTTATTGGGGATGATAGGAAATCCAATTGTTGTAAACAATAAGAATATAACTGATGAATTAGACATTAAAAAGTGCTGGTGGTTGCCATAGCTGTGATCTGGAAACAATGTAAGCTTTTCCTTCTGTCCCTCCTGCTTCCTTCATGCACCAGCATCGTGCAAGCTTTAAACAGTTCTGCCAACCTCTCATTAACGTGTCTTGAAACAGTAAACATGAGCACAGATGGGGGGAAGTGTTATGACTGTCACAGCAAAGCATTAATTAAGAAAACTCACAATTAAACACACCAATTTTGCATGGTTCAATATTTCAGGCCCAAAACCACACAGCTGGAGTCCTATTTTTCATGTTTCTGTTGCAACACGGACAACAGAGAACGGCTTACACTTACATCAAAATCCTATTAATAAGCATGATTTAATGTTGATTTATGGGCTTATGATGCAATGTCACATTGATAAATCTACCCTCCAGGAACAAAAATATCTCATATTACAAAGCTGTATTCATTTAGCAAGGCGATTTGCTCATTAATTTTAGGGGCATTTATTATTTAGACTTTAAATTTAATAGCCGGACTGTTGCCCATGATATAGCCTGACATTTTTCGACTGTAATTATTATTATTATTTTTTTCTTTTTTACTTCGACAATATGCCACTTTGCTTCCCTTAGACACACCATGCTTGTTTCGTGATCTGTGATTTGCATGTTGAGTTCTGCTTGAACTGTAGGGAGACTTGTGACGACCGGGACACTTATAAAAAGTATTCCGATTGCAAAAGCATTTGATCATCATGTATAAACAGGTTCTTAAGTTAATTGTCTTCAAAATATAAGTAAGATTGGATAGTAAGAGTTTGGCCAGGGCTGAGGACTAAAAGTCAGAATAAAGCAGTCTCTTGCCATTTCTCAAAACTGCATGAGTCAAACAACTTTACGGATTTCACCACTAGACTAATTTGTACACATTTTTCTCATCCCCGCCGAGGGAAACAGTATTTTGTGCCTCTTAAAGTGAATACATTTAATTTGCACGGCATAACAGCAAACAATCTTCAGTGCTTATTTTCCACTTAAAGCTGTTATTTTGCACTCCAGCCTCTCTACATCAGCTCTCAATTATAGACAAAATGTTCCCAAAAAGATGTTTTAAAAACAAGCTAAATGGATGAGCTACTGCCTGATAATAAAGTGCGTTACATCCTCAGTAAACTCAGCATATTCAAATTTACTAACATTGGCAGAATATTTAGTTTGATAATAAAGAAATCAAGACTGCTGTGAAAAACATTTTCAAAAACCAGAACACTTGCAAATCCTTTCCAATGTACATTCAACTGGCTACAGTCCAAATATCAGAGATGTATAATGCTGAAACTGGGAAACTTTTGATGGAATCTTTTCTCATTTTTAACAGCATCCAGACCTCTTTTGTAATTTAGGGTTCTAAAATAAAGTCATTGCTTCCCTGGATGAATCAATTGATCTCAGCTTTTCAGGACACAGACGTTTTATGTTGCCTTCCTTGTTTTGCTTTTGCCCCCAAGGACCAGCATCAACTGAATCACAGCGCAGGCCAAATTACTTTTGTGCTTACCTGAACCAGAGCTGGTAGTGGGGTCCACTTTGCCCACAGCGGTCAGTTCCTCAAAATAGTCTGGATGAAGGGGGCTGGTGCAGCTCTCTGATCTCTGCAGTGCAGCACAGTCCTGAAGAGGAACTTGAATGGGACGACCATGTGCATCCACAAACGAGAGGGCGATGCAGGCAATACCTGAAGAAGAAAGGGAATATGTTTAACCTAGCAATGACACTGAAATCTAGTCAGCTCCATTGGGTTTTACATCCTACTCCCTGTCAAGACAACCGATTTGCTTCCATACATAGTTATCTGTAGAACCTTGACAGTGAACCATTTCTCATTCAGCCTTGGGGATATTCGCCAAAATCCATTTGTAGAATGGTCATGGTATATATCACCCTGTTTTGGGACAGCAGCATACATTTAAAATGGGCTGAGTAAAACTTAAAAGTGAAGTGTGTAGTCTTCTTATTCATTCTTGATCCTGCTGCTCTGATAATTTACTCTTACATTCCAACTGTGAATGTGCTTTTGCACGAGGTGAAGTTTAGACAGCAGACAGGATCTAGAAAGGAGTGCTGGGTGTGACAGCTTTGACATGGTACCGGGTGTTATTGCACGAACAGTGGGTGAGAAGCAGCATGCATAAAGCTGGGTGCAGGTCCTGCTCTCACAGGCTGGGGAGACCGGACTGATGGATGCGTTTAAAAAAATTACTTTTGCCATTCTAAATAAAATATCAAAGTTTTCGTCAAAATGGCAATATTAATGAGATAAAAAGATAAAAAGTTATTAAACTTGGACATCTAAAGCCCTTTTCAGAAAGGTTTGGGTTGGTTATGTGATGAGACAGAAGTATGTGGCTATTCTGTGCAATGTACCATTGAGCCCAGGTGTCAAATAGCAGGTTGTAGTTCAGGTTGTAGTTTAGGTTCTGTCCTAACTTTGTGCTGTACTACTGTAACTCCTCAATTTGTGAATGAGAATCAGCATCTCAATGAGATTACCTGTATAATAGATAAAAAAAAATAAAATAATAATATAAAAAAGAACTCACAATGAGTAGGTCAGTGTTTTGGGGGCTTCTCTAGTATGAAACTGCTGCAAAACTGATAGACACAAAACAGCAGAAGGGCAATTTAAACTAAGATGCTGAGGAAAAGGTCAAACTAAAGAGACAACAATATTAGTAACTTTCTGCAGGCTAGCACAGGTGCCAGAAATTGTCAGAACAGTGAGACTCTATTCGCTAATGAAAAATTGGCCGAGGGAAAGGTTACAAAATGATTTCTGTCGTCTAGTTTTTGGTTCCATCCAGACGATGTCTTTCCAGGGTTGTTGGCTTATTTCAGCGAGCCTGGCTGCAGTCAGACCTGTCTGCTGTTAAAAATGCAATAATGCAATAATGTGCAAAATTTGACAACGGCAACCTGGAATTTTGAGCAACCGAAGTTGTATGAGGTCCCAAAGCAACCGATCCAGATGATCAGATTAACACACACATGTAGGGAAACACTGAGTCCAAACACATTTATACAACCACTCAAAAACAATACGTAGCTAAAATGCTGTAAGGATCATCATGCTAATGCAGCTTCCCCTGAAGGGACTGCTGCCTGCTTTCTTCCAGCAAAGTGCCTGTACAATTGAGTGTCAAACAGCATCAGGGAACGTACTGATCCTGAGATAGGATGTCTTACACCAATGACTCTGGAATCTCCTTCAAGGAGGAAGGAGTTGGAAGTCTCCCTCTCAGCCAGCACAGGTGAAACTACAAACTGATTTAATGGGAAAAATAACCTTGGTTGGGCTGCTGTCCCAAATGTTTAATAGTTCAGGTGTATCGTACTATCAGACAATCCAGTCCTTCGATACTTTAACAACAATAAGACTGACAAGAAAACACCAGGCCATTGCCAGAGCCATCTTACAATGGATTTAGCCACTTCATGGCTTGATGGCTTTATATTTGAAAGTGGTGAGGGAGGAATGCAAAATGTTATTACTAAAAAATTTATGTATAGATATATCCTGTTTGTATTTGTTCTTTTCTTATTTTACTGTGTTCACGACATCTATGGGCGTTAGGTTTTTGCACAAAAATGCATTCAGTGGGCCCCACTTGGCTGTATAACCCCAGTTAATAACAGTATGCAGGCAGCACTTTCGCATTCTCAGAGCCTCAATTACCACCACTCTGTTGCTCCCATTGGCATCTGATACAAACGCACAAGGCTCCATTTAGCGTCTGAACGATACAACAGCAGCGGAATTTGACAACCAAGGTTAGATTGCTGTATGTTTTATTTGCTTCAGTGTTTTCCCCGTTTCTCATCGCTCTCCTCTGAGGTGTATGTGTTTGACTTAGGGAAGTCATGACGCATAGATCTGAGAGGCACAGTGGATAGGGGGAAATGTTAAAAATAATGTTTTACTCTGATTGTTCGCCAAACTCTCTCTGCAATCACTGTCAAGCTCACATCTGTTCTCACTCCCTTTCATTTAGTGAACAACACAAACCGACAATAAGTACGACTTTATATGTATAAACTTAAGTAACACCACAGTGTTCACTTTCTGTTATTAAGATTTTTCTGTTTATATTGTGATATTTATTGTCTTCACTTTTGCCTCTTTTTTGCCTTCTACTTTTGCCTTTGCTGCTGTAATGCCAGAATTTCCCCACTGTGGGACTAATAAAGGACTATCTTA
>JAOWBC010001052.1:54380-67877 GCA_028566105.1 Hypoplectrus providencianus | reverse complement strand
TTCAAGCTCTTTCTGCACACTCTCCAGAATTTTGCAGTTCTTCAGACTTTGGCTGAAATATTTCCCATAACTTATATATCCCCACCACCTGGTAGTGACCCAGTCCTCCTCTGGGGCAGAGCTACACACCTGCACCTGATCTGCAACCACTCACCTGTCCTGCATCCTGCTAATCACTCCTCGGCCATATAAGCCCAACTCTGACACACAGACTCTGCCAGATTGTTTTTTTGTGTCATGAAGAACCTTTCAGCGGTTTTCCATGGCCAGATTACCTGATGTCGACCCCCTGCCTGTTTCTTGGTTTTCCCGTTTGTCTGCTTGTTCCCAGTTCAGCCTGCCTTCAGTCCTTGATGCCGCTACTCTGCCTGTGATCTGATCTGTGTCTCTGAGTGGACTTCCCAAGCCCTGCTCTCCCCGCTGTCTTGCACAAGGACCCACACCCCTGAACTGCCCTGTGATATTATAGCACTGTGATGTTGTAACACTGGGTTACCAGGGTCAAAAGTATTAAAAAACAAAAAGTAAAGAAGTACTCACAGAGATGAATGGTACATGGATGTTCAAGAGCCATATTAATACACGATAACACTTGCCCGCTGGGTTGGGGGCACTGTGAAGATTGTTATTGGGCCCTAAGTGCCTGGCCGTGTCCCTGGCTATTTGACACACAAGAACTGGAGTAAAAATGTATCATGCCAAATGAGGCTATTTTGACACAAATTTGAAAAAGAAATGATTTGACAATTACCTTTGGTCCACTTTGTATAACAGAGTGGGAAGTCATTCAAAATAGCAACTCGCCCCTTAATTTGGCAGTGGAGGTAAAAAAAAAAATAAATGTACATTGACAAATTCAGATTCTGTTTGTTGGGTGTATTCAGTGTAGATTGACTTCCTAAGGGGGAAAAATAATTTAAACGATTACAGGATAAGGCTGCAACAGTGAAGGTGTCTGAATATTTTCCAAATGCTCTGAAAGAGGAGGCCAACAGACCAACATTAACATCAGCAGAGCCAGATTGCTCTTGTGGTAAACACAAAACAAAACAAAGACACAGTAAATATCAGCATGTGTCAAATTATACTTTTAATTGTCAAATAATAAACAACCAGAACTATGAAGGAAACTGAGAAGTAATCTGCAACTTTTCCACACTTTTCTTGGAACACACAGATCATCTTTTAAACAAATTTAAAGGATCATCTGTGCTTTATATACCAGATGATCCAGTGCTACATTCTGGGAAATATACAAACAATAAAAAGCAGATAATAACTGTGATATTTAGTAGAACTGGAACAAAGAACACAATAATATGAGGATTGAACAAAACAAATCTACATGCATATGCATGCATGTTATTATTAGGCTGATTCACTCATTAACAGGAGAAGATAGTTCTGTTGTCAGAGCATTGCTTTGTACAGAGTAAGAGAGTGGCATAGGAAGTGGTCCTGCTCCATACACACCAGCAGATCCCTCAGCATGACCCGGGTCACTCTGTGGACAGCCAGTCTGGGCAGCAGAGTCACCTACAAATACACACACAATGTAAGTAAAAGAAATAAACAGTTATTGTCAACTGTGAGTATATCAAGTACATTCCTGACTCTTGGAACGTAGCTGGCCAAAATAAGAAAGACCCACTTATTATCTCTTACCATCTACTTTAACAGTATCTTATTGTCTTCATCAGTGATTGTAATTTGCTTCGTCAAGTCACAAAGACTGTTTTTGTTGTTGTTTTGGACCAAAGCTCAATAATAGTTCAATCAATAGCTCCCTGGCTGACCTCCAGAGTATTGTCAATAGCTTGTTAAAGAGAGAGAAAAGGTTGTAAAAACACAAGATTCAACAGAGCTTCCAATCCAAATGTATTTCTATTTGTAAAGCCGGTGAGGAGGTAAAGGAAGCCCTGTGATTGTGAGCAGAGAGAGTGAGAGATGCGTCAGGCTGCCAACTCCTCTGGGTAATGGAGTTCAAAGGCAGTGGGAAGTATGTGCAGCTAACAGAGCGTCCTCATCCTTAAACCTACAGCCTGCAGGGCTGCGACTTAAACACACAGAGAATTAAAGACTCAATGAGCTAAACTAACACTCAAACAGGCTGACTGTGGGGAGGTGTGCCTGCCTTAGCTGAGGAGGCAGGCACACTTATGGAAAGTATGACTGTGGTAATATGGAACATGCTGCTGTCTTTAAGTCTCTATCCATCAATATTGTATTCCATATTAATCTTTGGTGTTGAGAAGAAGTGAACACTTTACACAGTTCAGTTCAATGTTCATTTCCACAGCCATCAGGAATCAAAGCGAATAAATTCACCACTCTTTTGCTCCAAGTTCCTCTAATTATTCCTGAAATATTGTTTCGTCATCTTATTTTAAGATGATTCAGTTCTTCGATCCATGAAATGTAACACTTGGTGCACTGGTGTTTCACATTAACAGGCTTTAAGATAATCAAATTAGAGAATTCTACACTCCCTGTTAAGGGGAAATATAATGCTAGAAGTGTGTATTTTCATTACATGCCTTCAGATAAAGAGGTGCTTTTCTGATTTTGGTTTCAAAAACATTCTAGCACATAGTAAAACCTGGCTCTCAGTCTGCTCCAGGGGTCTCTTCCTGCGAGGCCCAATGGCAGCCAGAGCGGTGAGGTTGGCCTCTTTCTGCTGCAGCTGAGCTTCTTCCATCTGTTGTAGCTGGAAAGAAATGAAAAGGCAAAGGATTGGTAAACGTTTTTTAATAAAAATACTTCCTGGAATCTTGATTACAATTATCTAGTCTGTGATTCGATACACATATAATATTGCTCTGATAAATGTAGGTTCATTTCTTAATATTTAAATTGCTTTACAAAATGTATGTTGATTTCTAGCAAGTCAAGTTGCAAGCTCAAACAACTTTTGTCTTTGCTAAGTTCATTCCTGATCCTGAATGTGAAAAACATCACAAACATAACTTGAGTCTTGTCCAGTTTATGGCATCTGTTGACTTTGTAAAAGCCGAAATGATGATGTACTGTCAGCTTTCAAAGTGCTCTCAGAATATATACGTATATTTTTAATCTAAAAAGATTCTTCAGGGGCCTTTGGGTGAGCCTAGTAACATTCATCAGAGCTTTATTTTAAATGTAATGGTTCAGTAGACTATAGTACTATAGACTATAATACTATATTTAAAGTTGGGGGAAAAATGTAATTGTTCATCCACTGGTGGAAAAATAGTTGGTTATAAAACATTCAACACCCCTAATGCAAGGCCGCAATGTTTGTAAATGACCACCTTTTTGTTACAAGAACAACAGTGATTCAGGAGTTTACTAAGCACACCTATGCAAGCTCTGAGACAGTGTGTGTGTACTGACTTGGCAGAGTGTACTGAGTGTATGGTGCAGCGGTTCAGAGTTGGTGGGGGTGGTGGCAGCAGGGCATGTAAATGAACAGATTTTGTTGCTGTGGAGAAATCTCTGGGTCTCTGATGTGGCTGGGAGCTACAGCGCCGCTGAGAAGGAAAACAAGCTCTGTGTGGTTTTTACTGCCTACACAAATGACCAAACTGCTTCCAGTGCCTTTCATCTCCTTCACTCTCCTCTCTGCACTGCCAGCACAAACATGACACACACTACCGCATTACCCTAATGAACAATTAGCATGAAAAATAGCAGAAATTTGAAACGTCTACACTGGCGCAGAGAAATGAAAAAAAAGGTCAGCAAGAACAGTTGACTGATTCAGTTCTTTCTTCTACCTGCTGACAGTTTCGGCAGCAGCTTCAGCCTTTTTCAGAGCTGTCAAATGCTTCCTGGTGATGCGTCTAAGAACAGCTGATTGGAGCAGGATACTTTCAAAATAAAGTTCTCCACCCTCATGCACCAGAGAGAATGGAGTGCCAGGTGTGTGGGAGAGTGTACAGGCCTTGTCCCTGTTGATGGTGCTGCTTCCCTGTTTCCTTATTAGTTTTGCTATTCCTCCAATTGGGGTTGGGGAAATTCATTTCTAGACGTTTTCTGCCCCGATCAGCTGTCACCAGGAAGAATTAGACAGTTCTGTCTCAGCAGCAATCAATGTAACAAATAAGTTTAGCCCTCCTTTTCCTGACCTCAAATATCCTAGCAATGATTTTGTATTTTTTAACCATGATGTTGTAATTCTCAAAACAAAAACTGAAGAAAGTAGTCCAACTCAAATGTTCCATCTTCCATGCTCAAATAATACTTTACTAACTGTTGACGCTGCATACCTATTGGAATACATCACCCCAGACAATTGTGATTGGTTTAAATATACAATCAATACAGCATGCTCATTAACTGTATGGAGGAGTCTCACAGTTTTCCCCAGGATTAAACACATACACACCTCTTTGGCCCTTTGCTTGAGCTGCTGATGCTGTGGATCCTCAGTGTGCGAGCGACTCTGTGTTCACATTCATACAGATTTGGAGTTAGTCAGCAGAACTGACTTAGAAGTGCACACAAATAGAGACAGTGGTAAAACTTTCTAAGCTTGGTTTTACTCTGTATATATAATTTTTTACAACTGAGAAAAAAATAAGTTAGTCAAAGCCTCACTTACTCTGGTAAAACGCAGCAATTGCTCTCTCTCCTCTTCATCTTTCCTCTTCTTCTTCAAACTCTCAACTTCCTCCAGGAAGCGAAGCTGGGAGCGTACGTCATTCACTTTGGCATGCCATGGGTCCTCCTGTTGCCCAGTCCCCCCAAACACACGTTAGCAAGATGGGCCCCATTTCAGTCAGCGCAACAACCAGTGTAATCGCTGTGTGTTCCTGCCGTTGGAAATCTCTTTGCTTGTCTTTATGGAGTTTCATCTCACGGTGACAAAGACACATGGTGCAACTAACACATGGGAGGTGACATCTATAAACTTTTTCAATGGAATACTTTCCAGACAGTAGATCTGTTTCCAGCCATTCAGCACAAATGTAGCATGTGTAAAAATCTGTTGTATTACACATGAACACCCTGTCTGTTGCTGCAGATGTGTGACTCTGTTCATTTTTTGCTGAACGTCTGTGTGCCACCAAGATTTCTTGAGGAGGCATCGTTCCATTTGTAGAGCTGTTATTGTCACACTTCAATCTGATTGGCTGGTTGATTGATTCATTAGTGATTTACAGACCTGCAAAGCCAGTGATGCGACTGGCTGGCAGCATTTTTATTACACACCACACCTTTTGTGCCGAATGAATACCTAAATTCCTTTCTCCAATGGAAACGGAGGTTGACTCTCACCTTCAGGATCGGCTTGCGATGTTCGGCCATTACAGCGAGCTTCTCCAGCAGCCCGCGGAGACACTCCTGCGTGGCATGAGAAACCAGAGCTACCACCTCTGGACCAATGTCTGTTACTCCCAGTGGCCGTCCTAACACAAATTAAAATGTTTGGAAATGGCAAACCATTGTATAAACATGACAAATACCATGCAACCACATTCAAGTTTCAATACTATATTGTCTTTTTGTGACCTCAGTGAATACATTTATTGCAGTGATATCAACATCGTTTTTTCACTATTTTAAATGGTTACAAAAGCATAAAATTATATTTAGGCCTATACTGGTGTCTTTGTTTGTGTGAGAGAGAAACAGCAATTTGGTTTCCTGTTAGCTTGTGGCTGTCAGACCATCTTGTCTCCTCCTAAATATTAATCCTGGTGTGGTCCTAATATTCATTACTAACTTTACTCCTAAAATAAAGCAGCACAGAATATTTCAAACCTCAAGAAACTGCCAGTCATTCATCAAAGACTTTGTAAATATCTGGGTTTTCCCTCTTCACAACACTGAAAAATTAGATGGAACAATGACAGTCTTGAGCTACTTTGGCACCATTTCCTCAGCATTCAAAGCTTTGAACAATGGTAAAAAAGGGTCATCAAATTTCAATAGTAGATGATTTGAGTTTTTCATGATGGGTCAATTGTTGACCTTTAAGACAACACAGGGGTAACCTGTAGTAATACTGTAGGATGTTTCATTAAATGTTGAGTGCAGTAGGCAGGCTGAGCTCTGCCTCGTACCTGTACGAAGGATTCGGCTGAGCACTAGGTTAGGTGAGAGGAAGGGCTGATCCTGGCATGACTGCACCACAGAGCCAACCACAGAGGTGAAGATCTGTGCATTCTCCTCTGTTAGGTTGACTCCAGCCATGGAGGCTACATCATTAATGTCATCATCTTCTCTGGGAACATACACAACTCTGTTATGTGCAGGTCCGCCAGCTCCGCACTTTGACTAAATGCTTGTGAGATCTACTAAATTGTTAGTCGAACCTGTTACATTTAATTTTGAGACAAATGAAATGTAGTGTATGCATTACCTGTAAGATCCTGAACTGTCCTTGAATGCTAATTTGGTAAAGCAGGTACGGTCCTGAGTGAGGGGCTGCTTCATTGAAAAAGTTCCTATGAAATGAAAAAAATAAATTATTTGGATTGTAGCATTTTATATCCTTTAGCCAAGTGTGTGTCTCAGTTAGTGGATACAGTTTGTTCAATTAACTTCACTTTTTACCTGTGAAGTGTTTTCCTGGCTGGACCATTGTGTGTTTGGGAGTGGATCTGCTGCCTTTGAAAATGTAATTTTTGGCATGGGCTGATGTAAACCCAGGTCTCACAGTAACCCCTCCAGGCTGCTGGTTAACCTGCATGTGAAGGATAATCATTAAGATCAAATTTAATCTCCCATGTAGAGATAGGATTTCACAGCTAATACAACTCGAAAACATAAACACACACATAGCATAATGCATATGAAGATAAGGTGAAGCTAACAATATAAGTCATGCACATCAGTGTTTTAAAATGTCCCATAATGCCATGGTAGTGCCATGGCCGGGTCCTGTTTAAGCTAATCGAAACCAGTGTGGTATACAGGCTCGATGCAAACACAGCCGGCTGACAGCCAGTGAGGCAGCTACAGGCCATGACCTCTTCTGTCACCCAGAGGTGAGTTGAACATGAGGGTTGACTTCAACCACGAGCTGGAGTTCCCTCTGGAGACTGCTACCGCCTTCCTACCGCCAAAGGTCATGCACTGGTGCTGCCCCACCAGGACAGCAATCATGGCCCAGCTGGGGGCATTCAAGAGGAAGAAAGAAAAGTATCCAGAGCTGGCTACTACATGCTCGCAAGCAGGGTGGCAAGCATTCACCCAGGCTGGGAGGATGGCTTCAGAGGCTACACTGGAGCATCCAGCCAGCAGCTCCCGAAGTCCCTGGGGATCAAAGACTCCAAATTAAAAGCCCTCAAAGACCTGGTGGAGTTGGCAGACCAAGGGAGACTCTGGCTGTAGGAGTAAGGATGAGGCGAGGCAAGACAAGGATCCTAATGCTGATCGCAGTGGATGAAATGGCCTGTTGGAGCTGCCCAAATAACCCCATATGACCTCTATAGTGGCTAGGTCGTCAGTAGTAATGATGGAATGGCCAATAATCGGAGATTAAAAAACACAGGACACAAGATGACAATCACCATTTTTTTGGACAAAAATTGAGATCACAATTCACTCATAAACAAGCAAACATATGGATTCATTTTTAAAACATGAAGTGCTTTATCAATCCATCTTGTCTATCCAAGTTGTTACAGTGTCTAAAATGTAAATACTGTGATAAATGTCTACTTTAATTTACGTCATATTCAATATAAAAGGCAGTATATTCAAAGTTAAATTTTTCCTGAATAATGAACAACTATTGTTTTTTTTGTAATTATAAGGTCAAAGTGAATTTCATACCTGCAACTGCACTGACTGAGAACACTAACTACTGAAAGTTTAATTCTTTCAATTCTTGCACTCATTCCCCGACCCAGTATAGTGTCATCTGCATTTGCAGATGTAGCATTAAACTACGGCATTTCATTGAAGGACACAGCATCTAATGCTGGTTTGCAGCCTCAGTGTCTTCTCATGCAGGGATTTCTCCAGATTGTCTGAATCTTTTTTTTAATGGATTGTAAAATTCTTGAATGTGTGTGTTGAGGAATGTTGTTCCAACCTGTGAGAGCATTTACCGATACAGGTTTGATACCTGTTTCCTGTGTAATATTCCAAATGATAAAAAGATTAAGGGTGGAACTTTTAATTATTCTTTTGCTTGGTTTAAAAAAAACAAAAACAAACCTCACTATTCATTGGTCGAAAGGTCATGTTGGTTTGACCAAAACCAATCAAGACATGGGGGAAACATCCTCACACATGCAGCAGCTGAGATGAGAACATGGAGCCTTTTGTAATATACAGATATAAAAAACAAATGGGATGGGGCATCAGATAATTGATACTGAATATAATGTAACTATACATTTGTATTCAACTTTTGCTGATCATTCATGCCTTAAAGTTTACACTTACAACATTTTTCCGTACCTGCTGGCTGGTACTGAGGTTTGTGTCAGTGCTGGAGTGCTTCATGGTGGAAGGCAGAGCGTCGAGGTTACGAGTAGACGTTGCAGCCTGTTGGATAAATAACTGGGGGTCTGCAGTAAGGCGCCGCACTGCAGGAAGGCTTTTCTGGTGACAATATAAAAGAAAATGCTACATTACATTTTGCCACTTGACCTCTTCAGCCATGTGAGCAAACACGTATGATTTATTTGCTTTCATATAAGGAAACCACACATTGACCAAAAATTATAATCTGACTCCTTTAATACTGCAGACCTTGCATCCAGTCCAGAGAATTTCTCCATAAGTATCAGGACACACAAATTCCAAACAAAGAAACATACATTGAAAATATCTAAAATGATTAAATATATCTACAATGATTTTAAATAAGATCTATTTTTTACATTTTGATTTTTTTTCTTTTTATGGAGTGATGTTGATTTAATTTAATTAAAAGCTGCACCCATTAACCATTCAATTAAAGGGGGATAAATATTTCTAAACCATTAAGAATCGTCTTTGATGGCACCAAGCCAAAGATGGTGTTCTTGAAAAACAGATAGCAGAGAGGGCAGCATGGTGGGATTCTGTGGAAGAGACCAGCCCAGTAGCAGGACCTGCAGACACCTGATGAGGGCGCAATGTGTGTTGAATCTTTATTCACCTTAAGGAAAGGCACCAAGCAGGGCTGTGGAGTTGACTTCAACTCGTGATAAAGCTGTTCTGTAAACTCCTCTGCTTCTAGCTTCCCTTCCTGCAGAACAAAAGAGAAAAAACCTTTTAAATACATTTTAAAGTTACAAAAGAAAAAAGGTGGTGTGAGGAGAAGAACAAGGATTTCATGAAATCATGTTAATTCAAGGTCGACTTTCTAGCTTTCTAGTGAGTAGATTCTTCAGATGCTTTTAAAGGGTCTTAATAATCATAATCATAACAATGATAATAATATACATGTACTACCAACTTGTCTCTGTCCCAAGAGAGATGACTAGTACAAAAAATGTAAGACAGTTTAATTGTAAGGCAGCTTATGAAAATGTCTGACAATAAGTCCTCATGAGGACAATGTAATGTCTTAACTCGACATATATATTTTACAGATTCAAAGATGTAGTTATTTTACTACTGTGCTGAAAACAGCTCCTGTGATGGTAAAGAGGACAGACATACCAGCAGACTCCTGACCAATCCGCGGACGTTGTTAGCCATGTTGGCAGATCTGGAGTCACTGGAGGCCAGTTTGATCAGAGTCACCAGGAAGTTCTTGCACTTCTTCACACTATCCAGGGTCGCCTGTTGTTGACATGTCAGTAAATAACTAATCTTGATAACAGTTGACTTGATCATTATTCAATATATTATTTTGTTCTGCTTGTTTGAAACTACATTCATCATCTTGATTCTTCGAATTACATATAAGCCACATTAAAACTCTCTTAGAAAAATGATTGGTGAATCTGACATAAATTGCAATATTGGCAAATAAGCTAATGGATAACATGAAACAGTTGTCACTGGCAATTTTGCTGATTCATCAGTAGCAAAAATATACAAAAATACATTAGGAAAAACATACTTTTCAAACAAAGAACGTGTACAGAAAGAAACTATTCTCCAGTTTGTAACTGTGGGGTCGAAAGTAAATCAAAATCTTCTCATCAAAAAAAATAAAAAATACAAATTAAGTAAGATCTTCAAAAAACATAAAAAATAAATGAATGTGACTTCACTGCTTTTAACACAATTTGACATCCACAACAACTATGCATGTAGGGTATGTTCAGGGACTTGACTAAAACAATATGAGGTTAGACTCACCTGACTAATGGTGGTTTGTAGATCCTTTCTGGTTTCGGTAACGACTGCCTGAATGGAAGGCTGGTTCCCTCGTTCACACGCAGCACTGACGTTCTGTGCTACAGCTGGTTTAGGAGTTACACCTATCACCTGAACATCACAGTATGATATATCACCCACAAACTAAAAACAGCAGCAGAGAAAACTAACGCCATGGTGGCAGGAATGCACAGACTGGGGATCCTCACAGCCATTGTTCAATTATGCAAAAATAAGAGTATTTTACACACATAGATAGTTTGCTCTTGTTAAGTCATATTCAAGGTAAATCATGAAGTTATTCAAGATTTTGATTTGTAGTCATATCACCAAGCTATAGGCCTGGCTACATTATTTAATCCGTGAAATAACATAGAGAAAACAAACAGAAAGTATGTCTCTCCGCAACACAGCAGATTTCACAGCATTTCTGGTTGTTGTTGATATATGGATTGGCAATGCATGGCAGCCTGACTTGCATTTGTGGATTATAATTATCATTATTAATATTGAGTTAAGTATTACAATTTTTAATGATGTTGACTTCAATTTGAAATAAAATGCCTGGCATCAGCTCTTGTACCTTTACCACAGCTGTATGCTGGACAGATGCTGGTTGGAAACTGGGAGGGGTTGCCATCCTGACTGCTGTCACCTTCTCGTTGCTTTTATTTCCAGCTGCTGCAGATACCTGAATTTCACACATGATAGCCAGTTCCATTCATCGGAGTGAGGTTGTTACTACACTTATCCCCCTTCAATATCAATTAAAGTAAAAGCAGCTGAACACATACCTGTGGGACCAGTATTCTAGGCGTTTGACCACTGACGCCTCTGGGTCCTTGTTGAGCCCTGGCCAGTGCCTGCTGGGATACCAGCATCAGCTGACCACTGTCACTGCGGATCAACATCATTCCTGCCACAATTGGATTCTAAAATTACTTTTGTAATCATTTCATACTTTTTCTTGGAGAAATGGGTGTTGGGTAAAGTACATGTACATGTTTGAACACCAATAACTAAAAATAGTACAGAAAGAGCTCATAGCTGAAACAGTAATACAAATTAAAAATTTATAATAAAATTTTATCCAAGTTGGAGTAGTGTCCAAATCTGTAAATATGGTTTATAGAAATACAAATGAGAACAATTCAAATCAGGACCAGAATCCACACCACACCATGGTTCATGAAAGCTCACCTGGTGGTATCTGGATATTGGCCGGCAGCTGTGAGGAAGCAGTCTGTGCCAGCCGAGGGGCCACAGCGACCGGCTGTGGACCTGCTGCCCTTGGTACAGTAATCACTACTGTCCTTCCTGGAGTTGTGGCCTGGCTCATGGAGGCCACCTGTCTTAAAGCTAGATTTGTGACCTGTGGTTGGTTGTTAGTGCTTACTCTTCCTGGTGTGGCCATCTTTGCTACCACCATGACAGAAGAAGAAGAAGTCTGACGCCCTTGGACTGAAACTGGAGAAGAGGAAGGTTGGTGGCCATGGCCAGTGGGGATGACTTTAGGCAAGGCAGGGATGGAGTCACCCTTTGAGACACCTGTAACGGTGGGTGGAGGTTGTACAACAGTAAATGGTCCACATTTGACAGGAACCTGTAGTATCTTGAGTTGAATTGAAGGGTCTCTATCTGCTGGTGCCCTGCAGGAGTCCAGCTTTTGGTCTTCAATGATCCCTTTATTTGTCGCCATAATTATTTCTAAATGAAAGAACGAAACATGGGATTATATGCATGATTCCGTGTGCCTGTTTTAATGTTAGCTTACATTAGCAACAACAAATCCTTTACAACTTACACCTGGTACAGTAATATTTAGAAATGTAGCCACTTTAATTGCAAAACATGAATATAAAAAGTAATCTTAATTTAATGTCAGTTTACAAAGTTAAATAGTGAAGAAAGATTTGTAATATTTTAGTTTTACTGACTGACGTTAGGGATACGTGTTTTTGCCATAGACAAGCCAATGTTTGACATACATAACGTTAGCTATCGTGATACGGTTCGTTTCGTTGCCAGATTTTGACGGAAGTTTGGCGCTATTTTGTCATCTTCTAGTGAAAAAGTCGTTGAATAATGAATCCACCACAATCGCAAGTTAGTCATACTCTTTCCACCGATCGGACTTTAAAGGTAATGGCTGAGTCATGAACCCACCTGTTGTCTGTGCTTTTGTGATATCGTAAGGGCAGCGTGATGCCTGAACTCATTCTGGACCTGTGCTGCATTTGGGGCACAAAGGAAATATGGGCACACATTTTCATAGGGCTGGGATTTCTTTTAAACTATCAATATTTTAATACAATATGTGTAAATTGAAAACTTTAACAGAATAGATTTCAACTTAAAGGTGACCTTGCCAATTATTATTTAATTTTACTCCATCTGTGGTTCTCTTTGATTGAAATCTATCACACTTTCACGGCCAGGACATAACGTACATATTTCGTTTAAAAGTTCAAATAACAATAACAATCTTTATTATAAAAGGTAAAATAGTAAATAGGATAAAATAATAAGTTTCAGGAGGGAAATTGGTTTTGCTGTCTTTCGTTCAAATGCCCTTCAGAATAAAAGTAAGCGATACACATTTACATATATACGTTTGTATAAACATTGTATATTTATAACCATTAATACAGATAGTTGACTGATTTAAATTAAATTACTTTACAAGTCTTGCTATTTCGGGACGTATGACTTGTGGGTTTACGGTCACATCTGTTTGGATTGCGGCCACAACCCTTTTATTTTGAAGGAATGTGGACGGAAGCCGGAATGTTATCGCTGCTGGCGGGCGGAAGACAGTTTGGGTGTGGAGGTAAACAGTCCCAGGCTGTACCATTGCAGTAATTTCATCAGAAATAGAGATATGTCTCGGTTTAAGAGAGCGACTCAGGTGGACTCTCTGGCGGGCTTCAGGGCGGAGGAGAAGGAGCCGGCCATCCCTTCCGGTCTGCTGAAGACAGCCAGGAAAAGCGGCCAGCTGAATCTGTCCGGCCGAGGACTGACACAAGGTAACTACCTGTCAGCTGACTGACACAATTCTACTCACACATGAAAACCATGAGGCTGAAGGTGAAATATAAAAGAAAAGGGACATTGATTCAATCACATTACTAGGCCAGTGATAGATCTCAGAACTCAAGTATTTGTAGTATTTAAGTGTGTGTGTGTGTGTGTGTGTGTGTGTGTGTGTGTGTGTGTGTGTGTGTGTGTGTGTGTGTGTGTGTG
>JAOWBC010001052.1:25022-39966 GCA_028566105.1 Hypoplectrus providencianus | reverse complement strand
CTTGTCAGTTCAGGTCAGTAAGCAAAGAGTGCTTGAATCTGATCATAACCACTTTATCTCTCCCATTGGAAGGTGGAGGAGGCTGACCAGATCTACCTGCTGATGAAGGAGGAGTATCGGATCTCTAGGAATGTGCGTCTGGCTTGGTTCCTTGGTAAACTCAACCAAGTCATCTGGCCAGCATCAAAACCTGAATTGGTGAGTAAATCCTGCCTCTTTCTTCATTTTCCTGTCATTTAAGTTTGAAGTGGTATCTTAAAATTCTGATTGATTTATGCACTTCTGGCTGTTAGTGCATCTGTTTTGCAGATATGTCAATGTTTAATCTTGCACTGTTGCTGTATGAGGAATTATGTCTGAAACTAACCCCTTTCTTATGTCACCCCTTTCAGTTTGAAAACACACACACACACACACACACACACACACACACACACACACACACACACAAAAACGAATTTTTACATGTTCACCTTTGTAAATAAAGTCCTATACCACTCAGGAGATATGCACCCTGAAAGACCAAGTGCTTTTCTGTAGTAAATGTTTAAAATCACATTTAAAATGTTTTAAATAAGTCTTGGGGAAGAAACATTTAATTAATTTCATGAAGTTTTCATGTGTGTTCCCTCTATAGGATAAGCAACAACAGGCCTCTGGCTACATGCTAGATATGCTTGTTTTAATCTTTTTTATTTTCTGTTTAACCTCAAAAAATATGTAAGTTTTCTGATTCCTTTATTATGATGAGCAGAAACCGAAAAGGAAATTTCTGAACAAGAAAGCACAAGTCAGCAAAAACGTAGTTAGTCAACACCAGTCAACTTTGTTGCTTTAGTTTGAAAAAAGGAGTTCTAAAATGCCTTCTCACAAAGTAAAAACAAACAAAAAATAAAAAATATATTGTCTGATACTTTGAGGTATTTTTGAAGAGTTGTTGTGGATTATATATTATATGTGGAACACTGATGCAATCTTCGACTCTGATTCATTTACAGCTGAACTCAGAGAATGAATTGGACCTGCTGAGCATCCTACCCAAAGGATGGCAGACGGATTTCTCCCCCACCATGTACTCCTACATGTTGATGCCCTCCACTCGAGCCACCTTCCTGGCCCGGAGGTACCGCTTCATCATAGAGCTGGACCTCAGCCCCTCTACAGGGATTGTGGTAAGACTTAAACAGTTTATTGTTTGTCACTGTTACACCTCAGAATGATAAAGAATCACAGCAGTAGTTCAAAACAGGAACTTCCACTTCCTTCTTTATTTTTCAGTTTTATTGTCAATCTCTTTAGATATGTGCAACATTGCCCCACATTCAATCCGTTGTCAATGCATGATTTCATATCATTAGAGAGCAATTTCTGCTGCAATTATTGCATTTATGTCCAACTCTACACAAGCATTGAATGAGACTGAAACATGTTGGGTCTTAAAAATAGAAAATATCCGGGTCCAAGGAGAATAGCCAGACTGGTTTGAGATGACAGAAAAGCAGCAGTTACTGAAATATCCACTGGTTACAACCAAGTTGTGCAGGAAAATATCTGTGAACACATAACAAGTCCTGCCTTCCTGCCAGAAGACCATACTTTATTAGGACCTCCTTGATGGCTAATAATGTGGCCTTTATATAAGCTGATGAGACTGCTGAAGCCAAATATATCAAACATTTTTTAGTATATTGCCCTCAAATGGCAAACAAATTGGTAAGGCAGCTGTAATAACCAAATTAAAGGATCGTTTATTTTTTTGTGAAAACCTTTATTGGCTGATGTAATGTTATCATTTTTCTAAAACTTCTCAATAATAGTATCTGCCTCATTAAGGCAGTATATAGTCTGACATGGACAGTATGTGGTATACACACTAAATCAGAGTTGGATTCTCTGTAAACAGAGTTGAAGTGACACACACAACTCTGTCATGTTGGTGTTTCACATGTTACTGAGCAACTCAATCAATTCCTTGTTAAAGGTATGTTATGTTTTGTGTCCTGCAGGATGACAGCACAGGCGAGATGATCTTTGACGAGGTGTTTCATGCCCTGTCGAGGTGCCTTGCTGGTCTGGCTCAACCCTTCAAAGTCCCTGGAACTGATCAACTTTTCAAGCCCAAGATTTTCGTCACCATCTTGGCATATTCATCAATAATTGGTCTCACTTCCCATCAGGTCATTAAAAGTGTACATTATGATTTACTCTGATTTCAAGGGGAGAATGAACAGATTACCAATATGATTCATTTTCTTTCTAAATCACTTCAAGGATTGCTTTCGGCTTTTAATGTTCTTTATAAACTTTTTTTTTATATAAATGAGTATAGGCCAATGTTAGGTATAGTCAGTGCAGGATTATACCTGCCTCACCAAGGAAGAAAATTAAACCCATAAGGATAAGCAAAATCTAGTTTTTTTTAAGGGTTTTAAGTTATTTCAAATAGTATTACAATTAGATGAATGGGGCTCTTTAACATGCATTAATGTTTTGACAAGAATGTTCAAATGGTAGGTTGTTCTGCTTGAAGACTGCTGCATTAAGTTTTACTACATAGTCAGAGGTTCTTTGGTACAAAAATGTCTTTTGTGATGAATTGAAGTCTTTCTCATCACATGCAGGTTGTAGCTATGGAATGTAAACAATAAATAGACTAAAAATAGACCTAATTTAAATCTTTTTAACTTAAGTTGATTCTAGAAGAAATTAGAATGCAGAAATCTGAATTATTTCCTCAGTTTATCATTGATGAAGCACAATGTAAGCATGGAGCCCAGATTTCTTTTTTCTGTGTGATGAATAAAACTGCTGCAGATTTGGTTGCAGTTTCCTAAAAACCTTGACTCTCACTGGCAGGTTTTGGTACAGGGCTGTCAGCTGGATAGAACAGACCTTGATGAGTTTCTGCATCACATCTATCAGCAGCTCAGAGCGGTGGAGAGCAACATCGCACAAGTCCTTCATCAGCAGCACGAACAGGCAAGTTCTCATGAATAACATTTCCATTGTATTTAAAAATATGAAATCAGGAATTCCAGGATTTCATGGTGTGAGCACACAGAAGTGGAAAAGGCAGTGCACAACAGCGTTTTTGCCATTTTTCACTCAAAGCTAGCAATCATTGTATAAATATGAAAGCTAAATGGTTTTTCAACATTATGTGACTTATTTCAGCCAAGCACTTGTGCTAACCAATTCTGCACACTGAGCCTGTATTGGTGATCTTTGCAAAGCATTAAAAAAGGACCCCTGACACCACACTGATGAATTTCTCTGCAGTCAAGCATCCACAGCTGGCAAAGATCAAACGTCCTGTCCCATCACGATATCACTTTTTTTCTGTCAGTGTTTTTTTTTTTTTTTTGGAAAATGGCTGTGGAGCCAATAGGCTCCCATATTACGAATCTTTGTTTTTATTCCATAATTCATTGTAAAATCATTTCCAGGTATTTCATTTGAGATGAAAAGGGGAGATCTCTGGACGATGGGTGCAGTTATTTAGAGCCTTCTTCCCTTCTCTGTTCACCATTTGGGTTGTATCTTTCCACATTTACATGAATGCCTCTTTTTTTTTTTTACCTGTACCTTTAGTCTGTTGAGCCAGTCCAAAGCTCAGGCCTCAATAGCAACATCCTGGATGACCAGCCTCACATGAAGCAGGGCATTTCCATGGTCTCAGCCGATATGGGTCTGGTCAGCATGGTACGCCAGGGCATCCTGGCACTTCAGCTGCTGCCCCCAAACTCCAGTGCAGGTAGGTTTTCTTGAATTAGGAAAGTTTGTGTGCATTTGGTGTGCATGCAGTTGTGTTTGTTAGTATGTATCCATCTATTCATCTATCTAACCATCATTAAACTGCAATCAAACCAACATATGTTTCAAACAACCAATAACTCTGCTTCAGTCAATATAAATCCTTCATTCATATAATACGATGTAAAAATAGTTCAACCACATCAGCTCAACCAAGAAAGCCTGCTTTCCTACCACAGGCATACAATAAAATGTATACTGCAAAACTCAGGGCATGTTAAACTGTAATTAAACTGTAGTTTCCCAGTTTTTTGGGATCAATAAAGTACATCTATCTATCTAAACACTACTGAGGTGCGAGCATGAGAATTAGTAATGTACCTTGTGTTGGTTCCAGGTATCATCATAATCACAGATGGAGTGACGAGTGTCCCTGATGTTGCTGTGTGTGAAACGCTGCTGAACCAGCTTAGGAGTGGAACCATTGCCTGCTCCTTTGTACAGGTGAAGACGATAACATCTCAATTCTTGCAGCTCCTTTTAACGTTTTGTACATGAAATTAAGTTTAAATAGTCTTGAGCAAGGTGGATTAATTTTGTGCTCATGATTTATATTGTATTTGCAATTTTGGATTTGTACTTTTATTTTTATCAATTGCCTAAGACATTTTGGAATTGTTTAAAAAGAGAAGTTGCACAGCTCTTATATTTCATCCTTGACTATAAATGGTGTTTGTCCCCCCCAGGTTGGCGGTGCATACTCCTACGACTGTAGCTTTGGCTATATCCCCAACGTAGAGCTGATGAAGTTCATCTCTTTAGCTACCTTTGGCTCCTACCTGCCCAGCTGTCCTGATGTAGACCTGAACAGCCAGGAGATGAATACTTATCACAAGGCCTTCCTGACCTACTCCTTCCTCAACACCCCAGAGTCTATGAACTCTGAATACTTCTGTGGTGAGATAGCTGTATTCTTTTATGCCTGGGAATTGACATTTTCTATTGGTTAATACAAACAAATCAACAATATAAATGACAGTTGATACAGATTTACAGATGTATTCAATTTATTAGTGAAAACTGGAAAAAAAATGCCTCAATTTAGATATAACTATAGAGAATAACTAGACTATAACTATAACTAGAATAATTAATTTTAATTAATTTTGAGCTTTCTTTATTATAACATACTAGTACCGAATTCCAAGGTATACATTCATTACAAGCACCATTCATGGTGAAGTGACTGCTACCATTTTAAATTAAAATACAACCAAAAACACCTTAATTGTCCATCCTGGGCCAATTTTTCTAGTCTTTTTTTTTTTTTTTTTTTTTTTACTCTGGACTAGTGTGAAAAATGGTAACCTCTAATCAATCACATAAAAAAAAATATATGGTGTCTTCTTTTTATGTTGTTGAGCTAGTTTGAACTAATGTGATAATTTATGTAACATTATGTAATATTTCTTTCTTTCTGTTTTGTAGTCTCGCAGCACAAACTGTTCAATGAGCACCTGGTGTCAGCCAGTGGTAACCCAGCCCTGGTCATGAGAAGGAAGAAGCATACGGAGAAGGAAGTCCACGCTCATTTGATCAGCGTGGTGTCAGTGCGGCTGAGGGAGGGCTACACCATCAGAGAGATCAGCCTCACCAAAGGTAAAGGTCTCAGATATACCAAAAAACAAAGAGATCAGCAAGACGGACCAGTTTAGACCTTATTCCTGGTTTCTTTAGGTGGCACTCAGTTGGAGGTGAAGTTGGTGCTGTTATGGAAACACAACATGCACATCGAGTACCTGGCAGCTGCCTCATGGCCGCTGGACCCTGCCAAAAGAACAACAAGGGTGGAGGTGACAATGGAGGGAAGCTACGACATCCTACATGACATCAGCTGCACCCAGAGGAAACCCATCACCAGCCCGTACCGCACATCCGTCATCCGACGCTTCTGGAACACACTACAGAGGTAAAGGTGTCAGGAGCGAAGTACGATTCCCTGTGATTAATAAAAATTAAACAAATAATTTTTTTTTTGCATTTTCACCGCCTCAAACAGCATTGGATAAATATTGGTTCCAGTTCTTTTGTAACTGGATGCATTCTTACCTAACTTCACCGGCTTTGTGTCCTTCTAGCATCAACCAGACTGATCAGATGTTGGTGCACCTCCAATCATTTAATTCAGTTCCTGAGAACTACATGATTCCTGAGAGCACCAAAAATGGAGTTCCTCTGTTCTACATCCCTCCCGGCTCTACTACTCCGGTACTGTGGTAACCTTTACTGACTTAACCCATCTGTTAAGATCACCCAATCATTCTGGTCTAAGGGAAACTCCACTGTATCTGGAGAAAATAGTGCACAAACAACTTGATGACAATTCAGCACCAAAACTGTCACAAATTAGTTTGAGTGTTGATAGATCAGGACATACGTGCACTGAAAAGCACCTGGAATTAATTTGGAGACTTAGGATATTTTAAACAGAGGCCTTTAACCATCTAAAAGCTGAGGAATGGTTAATAGCAAAATGTTGACACTTCAGTGTATTGAGGTTATCTCTGTTATTATATTCTTAGAAGGTGCACTGAGATATGCATCTGTTATCTGTGGTCCAACTCAGAAATTTGATGAGGTTTTCAGTTAGGTATTCTGTATGATATAAGGACTAGAACATCAAATGCAGATCAATCTGCCACTGCAAATAATGAGTGTTTTATTGATTAAAATTACAGTGTCCACCTGTTTCAGAAATTAATAAGCCTTTAACTGTCATACCGAACCATACAATAGTGACTTTGCCCCGTTGTGTGATTTCAGAGAGCATTCTTTGATCTGTCTGTGGTTGACCTGCACATCCCTTATCCTCTCAGCCTTTCCTCTGTCTGTGTGCCTTCTTTAACTGAATTGTTTTCCCCACAGGTCCTCTCATTGCAGCACAGTGGATCCAAAGACTCTTCTCAATCCCAGTTTGCTTCCTATTGGAAACCGATCCTCTCCATGGATGCCAACTTCTGGCAGAGATGGCTGCACATGCATCGCATTGCAATCATCCTCGAACATGACATGTGAGAAATGCAGAGTTATTTTACTTTATAAGGTCACAAATTTGCACAGGCATAGCCAAAGTGTTGGACTCATATCACTGTTAAAAAGGCTGAGTTTTCATTAACAGCAATATTTGTTAAGCGCTGTTTTTTTTTTTGGTCTGTCAGTTGGTTATTACATTCTTAATTTTTGACCCTTCAGGCCTGTCCCCAAACACTTGCACACAGCTGGAAACAACGGACGCTACAGCACGATTCAGTGTCGCATCTCCCACTCTGCCCTCACATCCCTGCTGAGGGACTGGAGCAGCTTTGTGCTGGTGGAGGGCTACTCGTATGTTAAACTTATATACAGGTGAGATAACGGCAGAAAAGAGCAGCGTAGATGAAGGCGTAATCATCCAGCACTTTGTGAATCCCATATGGTTAAACCAAGTCTGTTAACAATAACTACTCAGTTACTCAAATTACTTAAATTAATTCTGTTTCTACAGTTCGACTGACCAGCCTCCTACCTCCTTCTACCTGGTCCGTCTCATCTCCAAGACTCCTTGCATGGTCCTGCGTCTGGGCTTCCCCATTGGTACACCTGCTCATGTTAGAAACAAGGTACTTATAGGCAAACAAATCAGGGTTTGGGACAAAACATACCTTTATGAAGAGAGGGGAGAGAGTTCAGAGTCTGGGGCCATCTGTCAGACAAATGAGGTAGTAGATATTGTGATGAAGTTTGTTTCTATTTTTTGTGTTCATCAGCTGCATATTGGTTTATTTATTAGATATTTGAAATGTTCTTAAAACATTATTATTACTTGTCAAAAAATTTACTGGCAGAGTGCATCTTAACATTCAAGAACAGGTACAGTTTATTATCTTTGAATCTGTATACAAATCAGGGAAAGAACAATAATTTTTATTATGACATGAAATTTTCATGAATTATTGAAACTAATTAACATATCTGAACAAGCTTAAGATTTCTATTAGGAATTGTAATATCTATAATCTCTATTTTTAATTTTAACAAAATTTAAAAAGAAATCTTTAATCTGGCAGGAATATTTATTGGACCCCTTTTAATTCATGTGTAAAAAGATGTTGGCTTAGTCAGTGGTGAACAAACACATCTGTACAGTCTGTGTGCATCTTGGCATATTTTGTCGTGACATTTTTTTGTTTTTTCAGATTGTAGATGAGCTACGAGACCAGATCCTCAAACTTCGCTTCCCTCATCGTGTCCAGAACAAAGAAGCGACCCCCAAGACCAAGAGAAAGATTGTTGGTCACCCATCACCATCCAAATCCCCCTCCATTCCTGCACCCAAACCTGCCCTGTCAGACAGACCCTGTGTGGTGGTGCTCAACAAGCCTCTGGAGAAGCTGCTCATAAGGTCAGTACACAAGAGGGTGGAGAAACAGCTCCAACAGTGCCTAAGGAGGCTCCCAGCCGGACACATCTCAATGAAATTAACTGCGGGTGCTTTGCAGGTATGAGAAGCTGCCACTGGACTTCAGGACTCCTTTCATTTTCAACATGGAGAACTTTCCTCAGCCCTCCAACAGCACTGTCCCCCTCAGCATGGCAGCCAACCGGACAGCCTCCTCCACCCTGGCATCTCTGTCCAGATACTTCCTGCACCAGCGCTGGGTTTGGGCCGTGCAGAGCAGCCATGGACCTGCTGTGGCCATGCAGGCGGTCGCTCATATTCTGTCCATGCTCTCTGAGTGAGTTTATCCACGTTACTACTACTTTTGTGTTTTTTCCTGCTCAGTCAAGCAGTCTTTTAAGTTTATCCAGAAGGTAAACACATTTGCTTAATTGTTTCTGAAGGCATTCTCTTATATTTTTCATTTATTTATTTGCATTTTAAACATCTAGTGCAGTTGGGACAAGTGCAATGCGCAGCTGCAATGTGGAGTTTTGTGCAGCAGTGCTCAGCAAAACAACTTCACATGTGATTTTTGCACCCTTTGTATGCATGAATGAATTACAATACATCTTAGGAGGCCTTGCAAAAGACTTCACTAACAGTGGGTTCTAAGCAAAACAATTCCAGGAAGCAGTGTTTGCTTCATGGCAAATGTGAACTGATCTCTTTAATTTCATTATTGCAGCTAATTAGAATTTATTTGAACTGTTTAAATTCTTTTTGGATCATACAGACACAGTTGCATGGTTGGTTTGCTTTTGAAATAGCAGCTTATGTGCTACATGAAAATCTTCTTCATCTTAATATTTTGATTTCTGTGAAGGATCCGCACCTCAGAAGGCTTTCACTTTGCTGCTAGCGGAGAGGGCATTGTAAACATGGTGATTGAGCTGCCAATGAAGGTAAACCCCAGCAGGACACTACATCTCTTACAAAACTTAAAGCTGCAACATTCTATTGGCACCATTCTGTATGGTTTTATCTTTGTTGCTGTCATTTTCATGTGTACTTGTGTGAGTGGTCCCGACTAGCCATTAAATAGGTTGTCTATTTTCAGGGCGTGTCAGGGGATACAGACAGAGAGAGTCACTCTTGTATTGTTCAGTACATCCTGTTTCCTCCTCACTCAACATCTACTAAGGACAGGTAAGACTGGCTGAAATAATCTGTACACAACACCTTATTTAAATAATATACACTTTAAAGGCTATGCTACATGTGGCTAACATACACTGTCTCTTAGTTACCTAGATTTGTGGGCCACCATAGTCTATCTATCCAACCATCTTATTTTCCTGACTAATGGCACTAAAAAAAATTATATGAGGAGTTTTCTTTCTGTCTCCATTGCCTTATAAAAGTGTATGTCACCCCCAGTCAGTCAGTCACCCCAAGCCACCACATGTGGGCTTTATGGCAAAAAATTTGTCTGTTAAAGAATCTGGCAGAGCTGGTGTAAACCCAAGCCTTTGTTGTATAGTATCCTTCTGCCATCTAGTGGCTCTTCCTCACGTTTTTGTGTTTCGATAGTTTGTTCAAAACAGTAGTAAAACAAGTTACCTTCAAGGTATTTATTAGATTTTAAATGCCGGTATTCACACGAACCCTCCTTCATGAATACTGCCTTCAAATACATTTGTCACTCTGTTGTGTTTTGTGTTGCATGGAACTCCAGTTTCTCCACTGATGATGACAACGACACCGAGGTGGAGGCAGTGGATGTGGACACAGAGCTGAACCTGGTGACGGAGTGCTGGGTCGAGCCACAGAGCGGCATAGTGATGAACTGCATGGACCAGCACCGCTTCTTCCAGGGCCTCAAGTACCAGGCGATACCTCAAGCAGTGTGTATAATTTGTTGATACAGCAGCTATCCACAGACTCGTTTTCTGTGGATTAGAGATAAGAGTGTGACCTTTGTGAATGTCTGCGCACATGCAGGGCAGATCACAATACTTTATTTATATTTAAGGCCGTCTGAAAACATTTGTAATTGTGTTGACTAGAACCTGCTGTGTTCTTATAGATCTTTCCAAGAGATCTGGCCTGCATGTCCACTATGATGACCTTTGAGTATTTGAGCCAACTGTGCCAGAATAAGGACCAGGTCTGCTCGCTGCCAGCTGGACTCAAGGATGTGAGAGGTAATGAAAATCATATTGCATACAGTTTAAATGATGGGTAAGCAATTTGTGAAGTAACTAATAACTAAAACTGATTATTATTTCTGTTTGAAATATGGTGGAGTTCAAATCTGAAGTAACTGGTAATGGAAATGCTCAAGTAATAGACAGACAGCTTGGAATTGTTATTAGATGCATGTATTTACTCTCTGTGAATTCCTGACATACATTTCATCTTGATAAATTCATTATAGTTCCACAAAAATACCTTTCATTCACGATTTTTTCCTTTCCTCCCACTTTTCCATTGTTTGATAGCTGTGAAGCTTCTGTCAGTGAAACACAACAAAGTCTGAACTGATGCTTCATTCTTAAAGCTTTAAAGCAATTTAAAGAGAATAACCACTCCTTTTCTTGGTTTGCCTTCACTGTGGAAGATGGAGGGAATCTTTGTACTGTAATGGCCCACAGGATACATTTAGTGTAATGCACATTTCCACAGCAGTCCTGCTGCTCTGTTGGAATAATGCTGTTAGATAATTCATTCCGTTCACTTCTACTTCTACTCTTACAGTTTTTATATAAATGTTTCAAGCTACTAGTGCAGGGATGATTCTGGCCTTTTAGCTACTTGAAGGCTTTTAATGTGAAGCAATTATAGAAAATGCATAGAGGTTACAGTTATTACTATATTTGTCAAGTTGCCGCCAATGTACCAGCATATTGGATTACCTGCCCCATGCAGCTACTGGCTCTCTTTAAATTGCACTTCTATTTTAATGTAAAATTTAAGGATTGAGGATTTAAGGATTAAATTGAAGGATGGAGTTCTGTGTTTGTGCAGGAGAAGCCCTGGGTTCTGAGGACAGCATCCATATGGTTCCTTTCCAGTTTGACCTTATTCAGCTGCTCCCAAAATGCCAGCAGGTTGAAATCTTCTTCCTCACATTCAGTACAGGTACATTTATCCTACATGCCATGGGTTCACCCCACTTTACTTCAGCTGTTAAATTAATTTTACAGTCCTTATGAAATGCATACTTTCTCTGAGGAAAATTCGTAAGTATCTGTGTAAGTGTTCCTTGTTGTAATGTGTGTTTTCGCCTCTTTGTCTGTAGCCCTGGAGACTGAGGAGCAGATTCACAGCCCCTGTCTGCCCAATGAGCTCCTGCTCAGTCTCTTTCACAGCAGCCTGGAGAACGAGCTCAGTGACAGAGAGATCCCATTGGCTGACAGCGACCACATCACCTTCATGCACCATATCTTAGAGCGAGAACGAGACGGACATGTTGCTCCTTTCTCCTTACCTGTTATAAAAGGTCATTATACGTCTTTGCATATCATCTTAGCTGTGACTCTCAGTAATTCATGTGATTAGGTGATTAGCAACTGTCTCTTTTTATGAATCACAATATCAGCCTCATTTGTTTTGTCAGAGGAGTGTGTGAAACCTCCAGACAGACAGGACAATATGATGTCATTCCACACCACGGGCAGCAGCAAAGAGGTGATGGGATCCACCAGCACTCTACAGGTAATCCTGTCCATCAAAACGCACATTCAACTATTATGCTACAATCGTAGGCTTGTAACCATAAACATTATATACGCACACAGTTAGGTTTGAGTTATGTGACATGTTGCATTCTCTTGCTGGAAGTAGCATCAGAAGATGGTAAACTGTGGTCATAAAGGGATGGACATGGTCAGCAGCAAAGCTCAGGGAGGTTGTGGTGTTTAAACCTCACTCAGTTGGTACTACAGGGGCCTGCACCATTACAACACCACCATCAAGACTTATCAGATCATCGTTTGACATAAACAAGGCATTGTGGTTTCTCTTTTCTGACCATTCTCTGCATGTTTGTGTGTTGGCCAGCAAATATGTCATGATTATGACATTATATCACTTTTTCTATTCCGTTTTGATGCTCAGTTTTAACTTCAGTAGGTCGTCTTCACCATGTCCACACGCCTAAATGCACAGAGTTGCTGCCATGTGATTGGCCAGTTTGATGTTTACATTAATGAGCAGTTGAACAGGTGTACGTAATATGTTGGCCTGTGAGTGTTCAGTACAATGTTTGTATCATGGACATGTTAACCACCTGCTGGAGATAGATTCAGGGCCGGCCATGTTTGACTGTCTATGTTCGTTAATATCTTAATAAAATAAAACATTTAAGAAATTAAATTTCATTAGAAACCTGCAGTAGAAGCTGTGAGAGAAGCTGTGCACCAATGTACTACTCCATCTTTAAGTCCTTACAGTGCAGTAAAACTTTAAATGTATGTTCCTTTGTGTCTTTGGCAGAGTTTTAGTAATGCAGACCTTGTGGATGAGGAGCCCTTGCTGGGAGAGAGGAGCTCCTCTATGCCCCAGTGGAGGTGCTATGCCAAGTACATCAGCTCTCAGCAAATCATCCTCACCTTCCTTCCCATGTCCTTCACAGGTACACTTTGAATAGTGTTAACCATAATGTGGTTTTAGGTTTTAAACAAACGCTTCATAAGGTGAGAGTTAAATAATGTTGATTCTGTATTTATTTTGCAGATGTTATGATGTTGATGGCATCTGGTCTGGAGACAGAACCTCAGAGTAACGTCAGCACACAGGAGGAGGACACTCTGACCCCTAGCAACAAATCTCAGGCTGACTCCCTGTCTGGCTCCAACAGTGGGCTGGAGAGGTCTGAGTCCGGCCTCAGTCTAGCCAGTAAACTGCGAAGAAGCTCCAGCAATGGTCACTTCACCGCCCGGTCCCCTGTGCTCTCGCCACAGTCCGAGGGCCAGGCTGGGCGTGCAGATTCTCTAATCCTGGACCAGGAGAACTGGGACAGCAGAGTGTCTGAGACAGAGACTGGTACCCCAGGCTCAGGTCAGTTTGATACTCTCGTACCTAATAAAGCGGCCCCTGCTGTGTTGTGCTCTGAGATCAGCAAGGCTTGGTTGTAGCAAGTAGTCATTTAAGTTAAAGTTCAGTAACTTACCTTTCCATCATCTTGAACCAGTCTGGTCTTTCTCCTCTGACCTCTGCCATAAACAGATGTACATAATAGCAGCACACCTGTAATCGTACAAAGTTGCAAGTGATTCTTTATTTTATTAGTAATGATGAAAAAACATATCTTCTCTTGACTTTCTAGATCTGGGACTGAAAGAAGGAGTCCAGTTCTCTGAACCACAGAAGGCAGATTTTCACATCAGCTTCAGCCGACAGGTTTCCCAGCAGAGTACTAGTGACAGCAGCCAATTCAAGTGTCCCATCTACGTCTACAACTGCTCTCTGGAGCACCTAAAGGAGCAACTGGTACACCCCAGCTCCAGCCGCCAACCCAGGGACATTTTCTTCAGGTATTGTGCCCATCTGCAGGAAGAAAGTAAAAGGTGTAAATATTAAAACATAAAAACTAGTACCTTTGTTAGCACGTTTAAAGGCATTACAGTGCTAATCTGGATGATTAATTAGATTTTGGTCAACCTGATTATATTTGACATTATCAGCTTTCTGATCATTTTATGCCATGAGTGCGTGATCAACTCAGCAAACTGCCTCCAAACTTAAACTTTGGGATGGTTTAACTTTTACCAATGCACGCGACCCTAAAATACCTGCAGCCAAAAGTCGTGTGGCTCCTGTGACACAGCATTTTTTCCCACTTGAAACACATGAGTATGCCTACCAGCAGCAGAAAAATGTAAATATTGACAAACACTTTTTTTGTAGCGAAGCAGTTTGTTCCCAAATATTAGCTATCCATCTGGTGAGTACAATAATATAATAACTTATAGAAATAATGGACAAAGCCTCATACAGAAGAGCCTGGTTGTCTTTGGCATGGATCATCCTTTCCTTGCATCGGTACTAGCTGTTGTGTGACATAACCTGAGCCATGAATGTTATGAGAAGTAAGTTGCACGCCACTTCTTAACATGTTTGTCTCTGATTATCTTCACTCGTGAGAATAGAGCTCAAGATGCTGAATCCTGGGAGATGTATCAGCAGATGAAATTCAGGTAGCACTGCTTGACTGTATATCTCTCTCCCTCCCTTTCTGCTGAGGGGCTGCTCAGCTTTCATTGGACACGCTTCACTTCTTTAGCGTGGGAACTTGTTGCTTTTCTAATATTGTAGATTCCCAAACCATCCTCTGCTCCCGGGCATGTCTATGCTTCCTCCTCAGGCTTGCGTTGCTACATACACACAGCAGGTGCAGCGCTTCCTCACACTAAACACAGCACACAATTAGTTTTCCTTCTTCACTCTTCAGTCAGTTTTTATGGCCAGTTGTATATACAACATTTCTCCCTTGTGCAGTGCTGAAATGATGCCTTTTGGAACTGGTCAATCAGAACAACAAGATTAAATAATTTAGATGCTATCATTTAAGTAAAAGCCAAAAGATAAAAGTGAGTCTTAAAAAGAGATACTAAGATACTTAGTTTGGCTGCCTTAGTTGTCAGACATTACCATTGTTATTATCATGTTATCACCAGGAAGCAGGTTTCTATCCAGCAGTATAAATACATACAATAGGAGTTGCCCAATATAATTGCAGAAACTGAAGGTTGCTTTTTGCATTGGGCC